>JAGFZM010000017.1:1211445-1241091 GCA_017657215.1 Limnothrissa miodon
TTATGATCTCTGTTCTTTGAGGGAGGGGGGGTTGGTTGCTAGGCAACGAGAGAGTTACAACGGAAATAACGGGGGAAGAGAGAGAGAGTTAACTTAGCGGAAGTTTAAGTGTTGTGTTGTTTTGATTGTTTATTTTCATTTTCTAATTTTGGTACAACCTACACAAGTCCACACCAACTTGTACTGGTTCATTAAATGGACGTTTGTCGTTTTATACTGTGACCGGAGATTCATGTATATGGACGTGAATGGGAGTATTCACTAACCGGCTAAAGTTGGTGAACGGCTGCAAATCGGGACTGTGGAGCTAATACAAACTGAGACCAATCACCTGGCCATCGTTTGGGGCTGTGAGAGGTCAACACAAAAAGGGATCGGTCATTTTGAGGACTGATGTCTGGTCAACATTGGGAGTTAGCCTAACGGCTGCGTGAGTACTACAGTTAGCCTACCAGATCGCCGTTTAATGAGCTCCAACGCGCGCATTAAAAAAAAGGGTACCCGAAACTGAACATGAATTCCATATATTTGATTGTATGCTTAATGTGTGACATGTAAATTCCATATAAAATGTTATACGTGACAATTGGTTCTAAAACTACTAGTTTGAATGAATGTTATTTTCCTGTTTATTTGTAAATGTGTATAATACATGTTCAATACTAATGCTTTGGAGTAATGATAGTACTGATTAATGTTCAAGTCAGATTTAGGTAATCTTGTATACAAGTAGCCTATAATTGAAGTGTAACTTAAAGTGGGGGCTAGATATAGGCTATTTTATGGTACAAAGCATAGCGCTCCAGTAGTCATTTCCACAGACTACCCCAGGCCTCATTCACTGTTAAGTGAGAGTACCCCTAGACACCCTAGTTCACAGATGGTATTATGTATAGCCTAGTAAGCCATATATAGCCTATACATATACATATTCAGGCAGATTGTGGGTCTGTTACACAGATGTTTACAAACAGCACAGGGCATCCCCCTGTAGCCCTTGTGCAGAATAAAAAGAAGCTAGCGTGATCAATTAAATCAAGGTGTGTTGCACTGCACATCTGCACTGCACATCTCATACATGCATGTGTTGTACCTTGGCACCTAGTGGTGGCAAGGCCAGTATTGTTCTTCTTAAGATTCTTATTATTATTATTGTGGACTTGCCACTAGGTGGAGGTAGGTTTGGAGGGGATGGAGGGGGGGGGGATTGGTGGAGGGGTGTTGAGGGGGGGTTTGGCGCGGGTGGAGAGGGGGGCTTTTTCGGGGAGGTGTTGGAAGGGTTGTTGGCGGAGATGTTGGGGGGTGGGTTTGGTGTTGGTGGCAAGTCCACCTTGCGCTTTCTGCGGAGAAAATGTATTCTAGATAACTTTTCAAGTTGATCTAACAATAATGTTTGCTTGCCTAATGCTTATTCCTTCCCACTGTCTGAAAAGAAGGTCTTAATTTTTCACTGATTGTAAAAGGCATGAAGTGTTTGGGGTAGATGACTGAATTAGATGACCAAGTTCCACTGTTTAGTCTATAAAATAATTGAAGGCCGACATCAAAGCAACACCGTTCCCTGGCCTTGATATTAATATCAACGCAACCTTTTTCTAACAAAACGATATTTTTTTATTAGGCTTTTGGGGCTGGAAAGCTGGGTGTGCCGGAGTCGGCAATCCCACCAGGTTAGCAACTGCGATTGGTGTGAGAAATTTAGCCAATAGGGATTGGTGCACAGCACTACACCGTCCCGAGTAATAATTCCATGGACCAGTATTTCAAACCACTGCACAAATTTGTCTTTGAGATACTTTCTCAACCAAACACAATCCGGCTTGTGTGACAGTAGAGTTATTTTTGTTATTTTAGTTCATTTAGCCGTTATATCATCATGTGTTTTATTTAAGTTACTGAGAATAGGAGCAAAGATCACAAGGCGTAAGAGAGAATGTACCCATATGAGAAGGCCTTGTTAATTCAGGCTGTGTATTACGTATCTGATCATGACATGAAGAATTTGATGCCTTGCTGTGAAGAGCCAGTGTACCTTGGTGTGGTTGAGGAATGTAATGAAATAATGTGAATGTTTTGACTTGGGAAAGTTACACACTCTCAGTATCCTAGAGACAAAGATGTTCCATTTAAATAGGCCCTTCCCTCACACACACACACACACACACACACACATTCCACACACATTTGCAGATACAGAAGTATACTCATTCAGTTTTTGAAAGGACTGGTTGTGTTACTCATTTTTCATCCCTGTATCCCACTGTGTGTGGCTGTGTAGGTGGATGCAGCAGTGATTGGTCCTCCAGAAGTCCGGCAGAGCGAGCCCAGGTGAACAAGCTGGCTGACCTGATTGAGGCCCGACTTGAGGAATTTGCACTGGCAGAGTCCTAAGAACAGGGTAGGAACCCGAAAATAGTCTGCATTAGTCAAAAGACAACCTTCACACCACTACTGTAACAGACTACTACTTAGTGAGAGCAGGTGATGAAAATGAGAGAGGGATTGAGAGGGGAAGAGTGAAACTAGAGAAGACTGAAAAGAAAGGAGGCCATTGGGATGGTGCCACCGACCTGGTTGGAGAAGCTGGAGCGTACAGTGGTGGAGATGCACTCCATGTACTTTAGTCAATGAACAGTGCTACACCAAAAAACAGTGCTACACCGTGACTGTAAAATGTCCCTTGTCACAGGCTGTGATCTACTGTACTATATAGCAAACCCTCCACCTGACTTTGATGCTGATATTAAAGTCCTCCTTATTGCCGTGCAAATCTTTAAATGTGTAGGTGCTCACTGAGAGGTTTACCTTTCACAGTTCTCCAGTGTGTACTGACTACCTGAGTACTGTGTACACATTGGCGAACACCATCACTGGTACACTCTCCCCACATCCCAATACAATAATCACAAAGCTATGAAGGCTGTGTCCAATTTATTGTCTGAAAGATGCCCAAGTACAGAAAAACTGCCCAAATTGCAGTGGTGTGTAAAATAAGTATAATAAGTATTTTTACAAAAGACATGTCTCAAAGAGGCCCAATGAGCAACAGGGGCAAGGAAAAACTCCCTAGCAACGTTTTTTCTATTTACTTGTTATGGTAAAGGAAGAAACCTTGGGCAGTTCCGACGGCTCAAGGGGCTAACCCAACTGCCTAGGGCAGGTTTTCAATCTCTCAGATGGTGATTAATCCACTATTATTCCATTAGGTACACATCATAAGAAAATTGTGGTATATCTATAGTAATATAAGAGTCCCATTATAATCCCAGGATATACTCCCATATCATTTGGATCAGTCAAGCCAAAGGGCCAGCTGGAGGCTGTATCAATCATGTCAGGGTCGTCTGTGGAGCACACCCAGGAAGCCAGAGATGCAGAATCAGGCTGTGGAAGGCAGGGGTGACCCTCAGCGGGAAGGCAGTGGAGGACCATTCAGGAGTGCCGCCAGATCAAATGGTGGAAGAAGGCCCTCAGCAGGGTGACATGTTCCAGATTTACCTGCAAAGCAGAACCATTTTCTGCCATTAGGATTCTAGATTCTAGATACAGTTCTGCTGGAGCCATTTAGAAGAGGCCCCGGGGAGGAAGAACCCTGATGTAGGCTTGTTGTCACAATGAAGTGCCTGCTCTGGTGACACCACATTATGCACACATAAACCTTCAAAATAGAGAATCCCCATGGGTTTGTTGTCTAAGCATAACAAATGCATAGTTAAATGAGTTTTAACACTGAAGTGCGTTCACCGCCACTAGAGTGACTGTATAACAGTTAATTTAAGCCACTTAATATTAGTCACCAGCAGGTGGTGCCACCTTGCACATTTGAGGTCAGTTACTGCAGTCATACAGTACAATTACAATAAGGTCATAAGAGCTGTATGTGTATGTGTCATTGTTTGTGTGTGTGTGTGTTTATGTTTGTGTGTGTGTGTGTGTGTGTGTGTGTGTGCATATGTTGATGTGAATGTGCACTTGTGCGTGCATAAGGGTGTCTTTCTTTAAAGCACCTAATAATGGTATCTTGCCTCCCCAGGGAAGACCATCACATTCGCCAGCACTGTGGACATCCCTCGCTCCGTGCACAACTTCCACTTCTTTGCCTCATCCGTGCTCCACCACACCACTGACTGCAGTCAGATGGACCACATGGGCTGCCTTAACTACACCATTCGCAGCCCAGTGGGAGTGGGTAAGGCCCTTTGTGTGAAGCATGTCTGTGTGTTTGTGGGAATGTACAGGAGGTGTGTGTGTGTGTGTCTGTCTGTGAATTTACTGTAGATAAAGTTAGACTTCTAGCCCCACCATAATTATGAATAGCCATAGCAGTTCCATACACTAACTCCATCTATTACCTTTCACATCACTCACTATTGTGTTGTGTTCTCTTTCTCTTTTATTTGTCTGTCTCTCTTTCTCCATTCTTCCCTCTCTCAGCTGGCCTGTTCAGTCCCTGGAATCTGCCCTTGTATCTGCTCACCTGGAAAATTGCTCCTGCCAGCGCCACGGGCAACACAGTCATGACCAAACCCAGTGAGATGACCTCCGTCACTGCCTGCATGCAAACTAATGAACGAAACCGGTATGAAAGTGTTTGTCTGACTGTGTGTGCATGTGTGTGTGTGCCCTCTGCCACTAGTATTCTGTGTATGAGATGTTATGATTTCACTTTCTGTTTGCTCCATTAGTCTTTATTTATTAATCTTAATGAGCATCCTGAATGTGCATATATGTGTATGTGTATAGTGCAGTTTCGTAATGTAGAGTATGCTTTCTGTGGAAAAGGATTTAAAGCGTGTGCATTTTTTTTGACCATCATAAATTGTTCTTAGAGCCTCAATAATAGCTTATGCAAATTTGTGCGGCTGAAAGTGACCCAGTAGTACTGCTAGCACGTTGTTTACAGGCTCATTTAATAGGCTTAGAACAAAAATATTCATAATTCCCGCCTCCCCTGGCAAATTCATGAAGCAACAGGGGACTGGACCAGAGACGTTTCCAAAAAGATCTTTGGTTGGACCATGCAAATGTAGGAGGTGTATCTTAGTGCTGCCGACGTCAAGAGCCACCTCGTTTCAGATTGGCTTGTTTCAGCCCGGCCATTTCTAGTTTTAAATTTAAGGTAAGGGTAGGTAAATGTGGTTTGACATTCTATGGGCACGCACTGAAATTTGTGTGTGACCTCAGCCAGTACAGTATTTTGTGTGCATTTTTTTTTTGTCTATTTGTACTGTATATGTGTGTGTGTGTGTGTGTGTGTGTGTGTGCATGTGTGTGTGTGTGTGTGTGTGTGTGTGTGTAGGTGTGCCCCCTGGTGTGGTGAATGTGGTGTTTGGCACAGGCCCCCGTGCAGGCAACGCTCTAGTGGGCCACCCAGAGGTGCTGCTGGTGTCGTTCACGGGCAGCACAGCCACAGCCCGCCTCATCACGTGGCGCCCCCTACTGCAAGAAGCTCTCGCTGGAGCTCGGGGGGAAGAACCCCGCCATCGTATTTGCCGACGCTGACATGGAGTGCATCTCCACCACTGTACGCTCCAGCTTCTCCAACCAGGTCGGTGGCACCATCCCAACGGCCTCCTTTCTTTTCAGTCTTCTCTAGTTTCACTCTTCCCCTCTCAATCCCTCTCTCATCTTCATCACCTGCTCTCACTAAATAGACACATCATACAGTCTCCCTCCTTACTGTCTGCTTCACTTTCACTTCTCTCTCTTTCACTGTTCCCCCTCTTCTCAATCCCTCTCTCTATTTATTTCTTGTTCACCTCTATTTTCTAATATCTCTCTTTCCTTATTCCATCTTTCTTTGTTTCTCTTTTCCTTCTACCATTTTTTTATCACTTCTCTTCTCCCTTTCCCTATAATTTTCCAAAAGCTCTTTGTTGACCCTATCTATCTTCATACAGCGTTGTAAACACATTCATAAAGGCTTATAATGCATTTATAAAGTCTTAGAACTAATGACATTTGTATTTATAACAGTTATACTCATGAAACAAATACTATACCAGGGTAGCTTTGCAGACAATAAGTAAAGTGATATGTTTCCATTGTAACAACCAGCCCTTTTACCCTTCTTTTAGATAGCTGATGCTACTTAATACACCAAGGGATTCTTATGTAATAATGCAGTGGAATAATAATAGTCAGAATGTAATACTGCAACAGCAAAGATAATAGGCACTAGATTATGCATTCAATGACCACTGTTGTCCTAAACTGTCCGCAATTATCAGCACAATAATATACAATAAACAGCAGCATGCGTATATTAAATTAGTGTTCAGTCGGCGCTGAACGTCAACACACAAAAGACGCACCACACAGTGAGTGAAAGCGCTGTATTGGCAATGCTTTAAACAACCCGTGTGAGTCACCCCAACCCATAAAAATGCCCTTTCTCAGTCTTCCCTCAGTCCGCCACCTAAAAGTCCAAACTAAAGATATGCCCGCTTCCCATTCCCGGGCCGCGATGCAGTCATTAAATCCCAGGTATCCAGGAATCCCGTGCGTAATCCACTATTCCCGAAAAGGCCGCACAAAACAACAATCCACACAAAAAAGGAGGCAAGAATAAGGCGATCGCCAATAAAGTGGTATACCACGGAAAAAAATACAAAAAGGATAGATCTCACTGGATCCGAAGTTTGTTTGTCCATATAACAAGAACGGAATCTTCTTAACGAAGACGCACGCCCGTTTGACTGAATCAGTGCAGTTCCATTCCGTCCGTGTATCTCCCCAGCCTGTTCAGTCGTAACTCACAACTTTTAGTGAGTATTAAAACAAGACTAGGAAAAAATATTATCATTAACCGTGGCTGCAATAAAATGTTGGCGCCACACATTCAAACAGTACAACCGCACTTGCTGCGTCTGTCTATTGGACCTCCCCTCTCATCTACCACAAGCACCTATAACTCGGGTGCACGGTGATAGTCGCGGATGGCCCAAGAGACACCCCACATTCATACCGTATTTTACAGTGGAAAATAAACACATTACACAAGGAATTACATAAACATTATATGTAAGGCATTATACTTCAACTGTGCAATAATGATTTTCGAACACTATGAATAATGTGACTGTGTCACACCGTAAAAAGTCCAAAAATGGCTAAGGCTTTGTGATTCTTTGTGATGCTTTGTATAGCTTATAACACAATAATGTGTTATGAATGCAGTCATGAGAATGCATAAATAAAGTTATGAATACTATTGTCATTGAATATCAAATGTCAATTATTATGTATAAAAAATGCTTCCTGAATACTACTGTAGGCTCATAAAAGGTGTTACCAGTTCTTTAAGCACTGGAATGAAATTTTAATGTTTAAGCTATCAGATAGACGGACCCTGCTGGGTTGGTCAGGCTCAGCTCATGGAATGTTCTGGGCCATGGAATGCTACTGAGCAGGTTGTCATCAGAGTGAGGTCACTTTCTGTCGCTATAGTAATTTAGCTACACATTTAGCTATAGATGTAAGAGTGATATAAGACCAGCAGATGGCAGTCTTGTGCTGAATATGCTTGTCAACACTCTTTCTCTCTGTGAATCTAGATGTTTTAGATGTGAGATTCTGCAGAATTTAGTTAATGTGAAACATTCAAACATTCATAAATATTCTCTTGCTTGCTGTCTGTCTGTCTCTCTCTCTCTCTCACACACACACACAAACACACACACATACACACACTTTCTCTCATCTTTCCACACACAGGGAGAAATCTGTCTGTGTACTAGCCGGATCTTTGTGGAGAGAAGTATCTTCGTGAAATTTGTCAAGGCTGCAAGAAAATTAAAGACGGGCGTTCCCACAGACGTCTCCAACAACAACAGGGCTCTGATTAGCAAGGAGCACCTGGAGAAGGTGTGTATTTGTCTGCGCACTGCTGTGTGTTTCTATTTGTTGAAAAGAGTGAGACTCAAAGGTACATGCACTCAATCATGCATTTAACACAATCACACACAAGCTGTTCTCAGACCTGTTGGCCTGGTGTCAGAGCTGGTTCCCTGCACCAGTTAGACTGAGATCAGTGTGGGAACCGACACTGGCCTGGTTCTCTGTGTGTCAGAAGATGGCTACAGAGAAGTAATGACATTCACAGAAAAAAAAATGTCTGTCATGTGAGTCTATTTACTGCATGCTCCTGTGTATGTCCTTGTGTGTGTGCATTTGTGTTGTATGTGTGCATGCATGTACATGTCTGTGTATTAGCAAATAGAAATTCCTTCCTTTCCCACCCCAGGTTCGAGGCTTTGTGAAGTTAGCCCATGATAAGGGCGCCAAATTGCATTGTGGGGAGGGTGTGGACCAGCAGGACCTCCCTGAGCATAACCGCCACGGCTACTTCATGCCCCCCACCATCATCACCGGGGTTGCCTACTTCTGGGTCATGCAGGAGGAAATCTTTGGGTCCGTCATATATCTGTGTGACGCCCTTTGACCTGGAAGAGTCCATCAGATGCCTGTGTATATTACTTGACGAATCTACAACCAATCAGACCACTCATTCCGATGACGTATGCGTAAGCTCGTTTCTCATTGGTGCCCACAGATTTGGGAAAAATAATTCCTCTACGGCAGCCTGGCCAGACTGACTTGCTTGAAGTATGGGCGGGCCCAGGCTAGTGATCTTCATAAGGTAAATTAAATTAAAGGTAATGAAAAAAAGCACTACTTCAATAAAAAGGTCTGTTTAAAACATGCAGCTTACAGTACAACAATATTTAGAAAATGTAAAAAACAGCTTGAAGAAGTCAGACAGAGATTCTTTTTAGCACTTGTCCAATGGCTTCCCCAAAACTTTGTTGCAGGCCCTCAGTTGACCACCAATTTAACTTGATGATTTTGTATCTGTAGTGTACCGCCAATTTAATATGTAGTTAAATGCAGTTAATTCAGTAATGTAGAGATGGAAAAATATTATACTCTCTCTAAATACTAAATACTCACAAAACGTACTTGAGAACTATTTTACGGTACATTACTGAAAGTAATGATCAGGCTATAGCAGGAAGAAGGAGAAGAAGAAATGTATGCACATTTCTGCAGTAGGTATCAATTGGCATTGAGTGAAATTAGAATTGTGATATTTTTAGAGCAGATCAGACTAATATATTTACTTATTGCGGATATGATGCTTTCAGATACCATTCTGTTAAGAGTAAACATTGAAAATGAAATGACTTCCCTGGGCTCATATGCCCCCCCCCCCCCCCCCCCCCCCCCCCAGCACCAGAGGCTCCTCTGTGCTTGTGCCTGCCTCCCTACACTTGTCTTTGGACACCCCCTAACTCCTTGCTATGTTACTTCCTGTCTGTCAGTACTTGTTTACTTCCTGGTCCTTTTCTCTCCCTGGCATGTGCCCTTGTGTAGCTCCGCCCCTCACATGTATCTTGTCTTGTCTTATTATTAGGCTTGTTGGTCCCGCCTGGCCTGGTCTCACCTGGTCCTCGTGTATTTAAATCCTCCTGTCTCCTTTGTCCTTCGTCAGTCATTGTTGCTTGTTGCACATTGTTTGTCTCATGTAAGTGTACCTTTAGTTCCTGTGTTTTGTAACCTGAAATAAATTCTCATTGGGTGTTAAGCTTGCTACTGGGTCCCTCTCTCTCCCAAATCAGACGACATGGTGGCAAATAAAAGAATGAGACTTTCTACCACGTTTTTTTCATAGACACAGCCGAATAAAAAAATACCAGATGGACATTAGAAGCTGGATTGCAGTCCTGATTTCAAATATTATTACTGTTGACAGTCTGTCTGCACAACAAAAATACCAAAACAACAAAAGTAAACAATGAAGCAACAACATTGTAATTCATTGGCTGAGAATAAAATTAATTTCACAGAACTGTAAATTGTAAACAGTATCATTTATGTCTTCTGATCACATTTGGCAAACATTATAGACATTATAAACTTCTTTATTACACCACCATATGTAAGGCACACCAGTCGACCCACAAAATAAAGTTTGGATTTGTACCGTCCCATTTCAAAGAAGCACAGTAGTGCTGCCTGAGGCTGGTAAAATCAAACTCTGATTTGGCATTTTGATGGCAAGGCGAGTTTAAAAGTTTTCACAGAAGTCTGTAGCAGCACTGTTTCGCTAGAAAACGAAGATCACTAGGCAATATTATCATTTTAAGATTCTTTAAACATCCACGTTTTATTCTTACCCTGAGACATATCCATAAATTGCTATCTAATAACCAAGTCACCAAGCACCGCAAAAACCACGTATCCCACTCATTAGCCCAGGCAGTGAGGGATTCTGAAAGAACTTTTTCCTGACAGTTGAGATTCAACAATTAGCTAGATAGCTAATCAATAATCAATGATAAAAAAAAAACATTTGTCACTTTTGGCAGTCAGAATAGATAGCGGTCACCATGTCAGTTTTGTGCCGGCAGTGTAGGATTGTCTGTCATTCTATGTAAAGCATCACAAAAGAGATAAAGAACAAGTAATATTAGAAGGCAGTTAGAGTAGTTTGCTGTTAGCATGACAATGCTGTTGCATCAGAGATGGTCATTTTGGCATTAGAGGATCTTTCGGTTGTTTCTTAGCACCTTCTGGCCAAGGTGTCCTACACACGCCGGACTTTACGAACGGTCCCAATGCTGGTGTTGGTCTGTGTCATAGCTGTGAGATTAAAGAACAATACAAATCTGATTGTGAAAAGTTTACTCACTTACTAGAACTTAACAGTAACAGATTATTAGTTCTTCATTATAACTATGAATCCATGTCAGAATCATGACGGACACCGGGATTCAGGCAATGTTTCCATCTTAACAGTTTTTTTTCTAAATAATGGCTATATGTGTGTGTCACCACAAAATAGCAATGTTATGAATAGTGCCAGGATGTACCAGCAAAGTCCAGCACATAGGACTGTCCGTTCACAGTGAACGTCATGGATCCCCGTGGGTTCTTTTGGTACTCAGCCTCAATCAGAACACTGTCTGTGGAACACTCAAAGTTGGACCCAACCTGCGGGAGAAGAGAACAAGAGAACAAACTCCTGTTAGAAAGGTCAGTGGTTTAAGCTCCATACTGTAGCTCTGATGTGACAGGTCACAGGTGTGACATTTTCCAGGCCAATTACAATTACACCACCATGACAATGATTTTTGTATCTACTTAGCATTTCTAAATAGTAAGAATGAATACAGTGTTCTCTGTTATGGATGAAGGTAATATGTTCTGACCCTGTGTTGGTAGCTGTGCCATCTTTTGCCAATTCCACTGAACTCCCACTTGGGGGCAGTAGAGTATCTAGGGAGACTCAGAGCACTGATGTGGCGTGCCAGTGCTCTTAAAAGTAAAAAAGAGAGGTTGGAGGGATTTGTGCTTCATTCCAGAATGATTCTATTAGTCAGTAGTTATTTACTTACAACAATGCTTAAAGCCACTATGTGTAAGTTAAATTTTTTTTCGTATGAGAATTTCTCCCATCTATCGGCAAAGTGGTATACTGCACACGTTTGAATAAAATGTATTAGCCCTTCCCTTCCCACGGTCCTCATTTCCCATGGACCTCATTTTGAAAATGGCGGCACAAAATGAATACTCTCATTTGGTACCCAGCCACATCTATATGTAAATGGAAATTACCAAGTTTACGGGAACACTAAAATTTATTCATGGAGGTAATTACCATCGTTTAACATTATATTTTTAAAATAAAAAATGTATTTTTAATAAAAGACTAAGATAAATAGAAGATAAATCCTACACATAGTGGCTTTAATGTTTACAAAAATATTCAGAATAGCAAAGACTCACTGTGTTTGCGGCAGAGTGGCATTGGCTCTGCAGTAGGAGATATATAAATAATTTAATTTATTGATTTAAAAATATGTTTAATCTATAAAAACATGACAGAGAAAAAATGCACTCACTGCACAGAGTTTTGAGTGGAAGGATATGAGGGCCTGCGACGAACTTCTCTTCTGCATCTTGAGCTTACATTTTGCTGATGCATGTCTGAAGGTGAAAAGAAACAATATTATAGAAAACATCACACAATATGTATAGCTAAATACAGAGGGTAAGGTGTTAATGATCTTTCATTCTTTTCACTCTTTAAATTGAATGCATTTACAGTAATATAGAAAAGCTGACATCAACTTTCAAGCTAATTTACCTGTTGTCTATAGAGCTACAAGTCATGGGCCTGAATAACAAAATAGACACAGCTAAGGCCAAAACAACTGTGACACCAACCTCTGAATCGGATCTCGTAAGTGTAAGAGGTGACTTTGAACTGGAAGGAGCCCTGTTGATTCTTCTGATACTCCATCTCAAGAGTGGAACTGTTAACTCTTGAGCATCTTCCCTGAGAATCCTAAGGTAAACATGTGAACACAGACACAAGTCACTTAATGAATGACTGTTACAGTCCTCACTAGCCCTCGCACTAAATGTTGTTAGGGCTGTTGCCACAGAGCAATTCTTCTAAAAAATTGACTGCCATTTCCCACTTTCACAATACAGACATACAGCTACACAAATATGCATACAACACATACATGTACATACATATGTACATACAAATGTACATACAAATGTTCACCCACCGGCTCTCCATACTGGCTCCATCCGTCCTCCCCCTTGAAGTACCAGAGCCATACGGTTTTAGGGGAGCTCAGCCGCCGCACCTGAACGTCCTGTCTGTGACGTACCTGCAGCTGCTGGAAGTCTATAGTGATGGCTCTGCAGCGATGACACACAAGCAAAGACATATGACAACAACAACACTACTAGGCTACTACTACTACTGCTACTACCACTATAGGCTACTTTTACTACAATAATAGCAATGCAGGTCATATGTCAAGCATTTTGAGAATTTAATCCAGTTATGATAACTATATTAATGTGAACAGTTTGTCCAATACATTTATTTTACTGTAATAACGTTTTGCTTGTCTTCTTACCCCCAGGGTGTGTTGTGGAGTGTAATGCCCCGTGTGTAGGGTTTGGAGAACTGAGCCTCAATGACGTGATCGTTTGCTATGTCCCTCCAACCTTGGCCATCCTTCAACTGCCACTTCCACATCTCACCATTCTTTAACTGATCTAAAAGAGGACGTCACACACCAAGGTGTTATGTAAATGGGATAACACATTCTCCTGTATATAGTATTGTAGATATGAAATACTTCTATACCTTTACCTGAGTGGGTGATAAACTTCTAACTTCTAACTACTAATAGTTTAGAACATCAACTGTCTCTGCTTCTACCAAAGTATCTGTATTTTCATACAAGTAGGCATTTCAGGTACTTTACACAACACTGTTTGGGACTCCCCTTCCCCAGCCTACATTTGATTGAGTCAAATAGCTTCTGTCAAATACCTCAGGTTGGTAATGGCCTAAATTGACACAACTTTAATTTTAACTGTACCATTGGAGTATGAAGTTTCGCCAGAGGTCCTGATTGTTCTTCTGGGTGAACGCCGTCTTCCTCGTCTTCCTTGTCTTCCTCTTTCACTGTCACTTCCTCTTCCTCTTGAGTCATCTGAATCCAAATCCTCAATGTGCCTCAGGTGGCAGTTGTCGCCATGACGACAGGCCCCTATCCAGGAGAACCGACACACATGCCAGTACAAGCAGTTGTCTCCGTCCTGACACCCAAGCCCATTGTAGTGCCAACAGGGTTCATTCTGTCATAATACACGAAGAGGTCAGGTGGGTCAGAGAAGTACCTCGTTCTCCAACTTCATTTTATTTCTTTTGACACCATTCAATGAAATTTAGTTGGGAAAAAAATGCATATTATCTGTTCTTCTGTTTAACTCCCTATTATTGATGTAAGTCACAAAGGTGCTAATTAAACACTTTCAGTCAGCTTCAGAGAGCTTTATTTAAATAAGAATTAGCTAAATTCACTCTAAGACAATGGAAAATAGCTAGGTCAGAAAGACCATATGACAGATCCAGTTTAATGTAGAGTTGGAACTGAAAGAAAGTAGGTTAAACACTGGCATTTGTCGATGTGTATTTTCTGTACTCAAATGATTACAGACCCTTTTGGCGGACGGTGGCACCCCCTGCTGAGTACATAAGTTGTCATCTGAGTTATAGCCTTCTGACTGTGTACAATTAGCATAATCGTCTTCATCGTCGTTCCAGTTGTTAGCACGGTGAGACGACACAGGGGTTGCTTGCGAGGGGTTTTCTTCACCTTCAAAGAACAAATACCCATAGTATTTGTATTTTATTGTTATTTTCAGTAACTGTTTTGTGTGATTTGTTTAAGCTGCTGGGACCTTGAATTTCCCCTTGGGGATCAATAAAGTATCTGTCTATCTATCTATCTAAATCTATCACACATTCCCACACATGCGCACCAGAAGAACATGCATATGCACAATCAATCAATCAATTAAAAGAGATAAGTGATGTCATCACCTTAAAGAAAATAAATAATGATGAAATAATGATATTCTGTAGCCTATATACTACTATTTCAATTCTCAAAGCAGTCTGTCAGCAGAGTTCCGCAAAGTGCATTGGACGGTCTGACACCCGTGGCCACAGAAATTGTTTAGAAAAGTCGCCGATGTAATAGGCCTAACAACTTAACGCAAGCACACTGGGTCATAACTGACCACGAATTGCTTAATTGACCGTTGGAAATAAGACAAACTCACCCTCTGACGACTCATAATACCGGTAAGCCATACTAGCCGGCGAAAGCTAGGTCCTACTATGTATTAGGCTACCTAAAGGCTTCTTTCACTTTCGTTTCATGTTGCTGTTTGTGCTCGGCTGTGGCGTGCGTCAACGCCTAGGCTTAGGCTACATCACAGCGTGTTTTATGGTAAATATTGATGGCTGTTTTGTTAAGGAAACATTTCTTGCTTGGTGGTTGGGTAGGCCTATACCGGTGTTGCTACACTTCAGATATAGCATAGCCCACAGCTTGTGAATGTAAGAATAATAGAAAAATACATTAATTTGTAATAGGCCAGAATTACAAAGTAGACCTAATATAGTACAATTAAGACCCTGAAAACAATAAGCAGGTTTGCACTGTAATTAGGCCTATGACAGTGTTACAAATCTCAATTTTGTTACGTTGTTCTATAGCCTACTCTTTACACATGTTGTAATCTAAAACGTTCTCGGTGACTGCGCGATCGAGGGTCTCATGTGACGCAGCAGTGGACATGTAGATAACATCTTGATAATAGCTTACTTTGAAAAGTTTCAGACCAATCCGTTGTCATTGTGACTTTCTGACATACGGTAGGCTATTTCCCAATTATGTGGTGGGTCTGTAGGCTAAATTCAGTTTATATATATATGGCAATGTCATGTATCACATACCTAAATACCTTAACGAATAAGGTGGAGTTGGCTACTACTAACGAGAATCGGAAGTATGACTGTACAGTTTAGGCCTACCCTTCGAACAAAAAGAAAACATAGGCCTACTAGAACGATAGGAAACGCCTCAGCGCGTCCGGTCATGTCTGAACTCATAATAATGGTAGAAATGCCCGGTCCAAAACGACTCTCCACGCCCTAGATGTAACGTGTGTTCCCGAGCTCTATTATGGCTGGAACTGGGGCAACTCATCCGTACCACCCAGCACGCTCGTATGCCTTCATCAAAGCTCGCGCCGTTGTTGCTGTTGGCCCTGCGCCCCGACTCTGACCACCAGTGTGGGTTGGGCAGGTGTCGCGGGGACAACGTGCCGAATGAAGTACTTTTTATACTCCTATCTTGTGGTAGACCCACAGGAAAAACCAAAGCAATTTTTCTTACTCCAAATTGGTCCACTTGTGGATTTTAGGTTAGGCTATAGGCATATTTTATGTTTTTCTGAGAAAAAAAAGGAAGACAAGCTCTGCAAAGACCACTAGATATAGTCATGAGAGTTGGGTGTTATGTCTGACCTTCTCTTCTTATGTCTGTCAAGGGGAGTTTAGAGTGTCTTGCTGCTATAAGGCAAACACCATATGCATATTAAAACTAAGTTGTGCACTTGATTTTGTAATTTTTGTTAAAAAAAATCATAAATTGAGGGCAAAAATTAGTTTGAATGTGCATAGTATTAAAATTGCATTCTCGCCTAAGAAATTGTGCACACACTATAGGTCTCAGTTGCTCATTGGTGCTCTTTGTTGTGAAGCCTATGAGTCATATCTTTTGCACTATATACAAATAAAATTGGATTGAACTGAAACAATGTGAAAACCGCTGCATCAGGCTACATGAGCACAACAAACAAATTGCATTTTATCATGGTAACCACTGATTGTATTTTTCCTGCGTTAAAGGCCTACTAGCAACATTTGTCAGTTAATTAATCCGTTTCATACTGTTTAGGATGCTAACATGAGTCATTACAAGGCGAACGAACGGTGTAGAATGCGCGACTGTGGCCTACAACGGTAGAAACAGCATTTGCAATGTTCAACAGCAGCGGTCCGCCACCAATATAATGCAGTGCAATACAATACAATGCAGCGGTCTTTAGAGGGAGCTCGTGAGAGAAAAAAACGTTGCTTAGCCCTGCTGTAACCTTGGATATTAGGACAATATTAGTGACTTGCACTGTGGACACATGGAAGGAGTATTTTCAGATGTTGTAGCAAAATTTCTTGATTTTTAAACCTGTCCTAAATATTTACAAATCACTCTAATGCACAATTACTCAAAATATCAAATTTCAAATCAGATATACCAAATTATGCAAAGACTGCACTTTGTTGATGTTTTATTATTGCAAACTTGTAACATCTAAGTGTATAAAATGGATTGAATGGATCTCTTTTTCTGAGTTTTTATCCGTGGTAACTTTCCACTGACATAGCTGATCCGTGCGAAAAACACACAGTTTAATCAGGTTAGGCAAACTCATGAAGACAGATGACCCTGACAGCAGTCATAGACATTGATACAGGGAGACACACCACACACACACACACACACACACAGAGAAAGGGAGAGAGAGAGAGAGAGGAAAACAGTTGCAAAAAAAAAACTGGCTGAGAGAGCGAGAGGGAGAGAGGCAGACAGAGGAAAACAGTTGCAAAAAAAACAGGCTGTGAAAGAGAGAGAGAATATAATAAACTGGAAAGGAGGGGGTGAGGGGGTTAATATAGAAATTAAAATACTAATATTCTTATCATCTCTCTCTCTCTTCCCCTCTCTCCTCCCTCTCTTCTTCTCTGTATCCCCTCTGGGTGATAGCATCTCCCACAGTTCCTGACCCAAGAAATGAATGGCGGAAGGTCACGTCTCCTCATTTTACTTCCTGCTTCGTGGAGCTGTGGGCAGGGGCCAAGTGCATGCCAGAAGTGCTGAAACACACACACACACACCCATCTGACTGCCTGTGCCAAGGTTCTGTGTGGATATGTGTATATAAAATTTCAGAAATGATTTCAATTTAATGAATGAATTAGCTCCACCCGATAGAATGTTGAACTGAATTGAATTGCAAATACTACTGTAAGTACATTAACATGAAAGCTATTTACCTATAAATAATCGTATATATGATACAACATTGTTCTAATCATACATGAACTGTAAAGTTTCATTGTTAAACACACCTTAATTATGTATCGTACAAATGTATTTGTACATGCATTGTACAAATTTCCTCTAATTAAACAGAATCGGAATTCCACTCCCTGTTTGCGACCTAATTTACAGAATTTTTCTCACTTCAGTTCTGAGAATAGAATACAGAATATATTGTGTGTTGAAAGGTTTGGAGCCATGAATGGCCCCTTTATGTTGTGTGATACTGCTCACCTTACAGCCAGTTGATAGCTGTGGTCCATGGTCTTGAGTAGGTCTGTGTGTGAGTGTGTGTGTGTGTGTGTGTATTAAGGAACCACATTGTCTCCACCACAGTGAGAGATTCAAGAGGTCAGACCCCAACCATGTGTTTTTAGTTACAGTTACAAAGAGACAGCCTGAATGAGAATGATAGGCCTATACAGTATAGAAACGCATGTTGGTTTTGGAGATGAAATCTAAAACTCTCACAACTGAATACTCCGCAGACTCAGAAATATGAGCGCAGCATAAAGAGGAAAGGTCAGTTGTGAGAAATTCAGGTTTCATCTCCAAAACCAACACAACACTTGTAACAGAGCCAGTTCATTTGTATTGTGACATTGTGTGTTTCAACATCAGCAAAAAGCAGTAAGAAATCATTAGGTCAACACGTCACTTCAGTGCAACCATTAGTCATTAGCCTGGTCTTTTCTGAGTTGTTCAAGTCCAAACATGTTCAGTTAAAAATAATATAAAGTTTGTTTTTATATATCTAAATCAGTTTGGTTAAAATACTCTGAAGTTGCAGTTCATCATCAACATATCCTCATCAGGCAAGGGCAGTATGGAAAACACCAGTATGGAAACTTTCTTTTGTCTTTTTTATACATTTGTGGATGTTTGGGAATAATACCACAGTTCAGTGAGTCATTCTATCTCATACAGTTGCACTTCTACCCTGGCCATGCAGTAAAAAAAATCTGCTTGAATTTACTTTAGGTGACAGTGGTGAAATTTCACAGAGAATGCAGCAGGAGGCACTGTTGGGTTGCTTATAGGACAATTTAAGTTGCTGAGCGTGGGTCTAAGGCACTGCAGAGAGAGAGAGAGAGAGAGAGAGGAGGTTCCTTTGGGCTGTTGCTGAAATAGCAACTGTAGAATTGGATTGCGGATGGTCCCATAGTGGTGATGCTGAGGAGACAACAAGGAAGCAAGAAGATGACAAGAGAGAGAGAGAGAGGGCTGTGAAAATGAATTTGCATTTCAATTCAACATCTCAGACCAGTCAAGCTCTTAGCCAAAAGCTTTCTCTGTGTGTATAATGCATATGAGCTTCAATGAATTCTCCCATTGAGAAGAAGTTTAATTTTTTTTGGTGTGTTTGTAAGGGAGAGGCATGCAGTTTCTGAGCACAGTGTATGTGTATCTATTTTCTGATATGTCACGGAAGATATGCACACACACACACACACACACACATACACACGCTCAGACATTGGGACAACTGGACAAGTAAAAAACCAGGCTGAAGGAAAGCCATACTGAGATAGTGTTCACCCCCCACTACTGTAATTCATATCATATCAGTTTAATGTATGTCACAGCAGTGCTGATATAGCTCCCTCTGGGACACTTTGCATAACAGGGACCATTAAGAGAGCCACTACTTGTGTATGTGTCTGTGTGTGTGTGTTTCAGGTAAGTGTAGAACTCTACCCAGTAACAGAGTTCTCTTTCTCTCTCCCTCCATCCCTCTTACTCTCTCTCTCTCTGTATGTGTGTGTGTGTATACAGGTGCCAGAAACCAAGAGACATGGACATTAGAACAGGGCTGACATAATGGAGAGCTCTCTGTATTTATGAAAATGTGCAAATTGTTCATGCTTGGCCAGAAATGTCAGCACACTAGTATGTGGCCAGCATTATGATGATTATTCCTGAAGGTCTGGTTGTGATAAGTGATATTAGTCATACTTGCTAGAGTTGGTTTTTCCTGGGTTGGATTTAGGCTGTTGCATGTGTGTGTGTGTGTGTGTGTGGTGGAGACGGAAAGGATGCTCTTTTACCTTATTGGCACACAGGGTACGATGCTTCTTATTGTATGAGCTACAGTGTGTGTGTGTGTGTGTCTGTGTGTGTGTGTCCTATTGTGTCTGTGTGTGTGTGAAAAGATGGTTGTTTAGAGGTGAGCGTGTAACACACATTGTGATGTCTGTATAGAAGTGCTGGGGTAGTTTGTGTGTGTGTGTGTGTGTGTGTGTGTGTGTATGTGTGTGAGAATGGGTATGAGAAAAGTACAGAGTCGCTAAAGTGGAACAAGTCAAACATTAATAAATGTCTGAAATAGCAGAACAAATAGCAACATCAGGTCACATTAGGACATGCTGAGGTCTCTCTCCTTCTTTCTCTCTCCTCACTTTCTTTATCTATCTATGTCTGAGTATGTCTTTGTTTAAATGCCTAAATACTGTGTGTGTTCCTGTGTTTCTGTGTGTCTTATTGTGTATTTGTGTGTATGTGTGTGTTTGAGAAATGGGAGCGTAAAATGCTTAAATGACGGTCTATTTGTGAATCACTTTTGTGGTTGTTTGTGTATGTCTGGATGTGTGCTTATAACGTCATTTTGCTAAAAATGTAGCTTGTCTAGAGGATTCTTTCAAGATGTTCCAACAGTGTGTCCGTGTGTGTGTAAGTGTGTGTCTTGGCATGTGTGTGTAGGTGCTAGTGTGTTATAGTGTTAGTCACTCAATTCTGAGCAGTCCTCCATGTTTGTGCCAAACTTTGTGTTTCTTGCCGTAAATGGGACCTTGCTGATGTATAAATGTGAGGCCAAGACTCTACGTTGCCAGTAGTTATTTCAGTGTTCTTCATACAGCAGTCACACACCGAAGCTAATGAACCACAACGACCTCGTCTGCTGTCTCCGCGACTGGAGTTGAGTCACAGAGTTGTCAGAGTTTTTCCACATTTTAGGAGCAGAGTAAAATGTATCCCTTTCTTTGGGATACACACAAAATTACATTAACTGTACACCCACTTACAACTACAAAATAAAAATAAAATAAAATAATTGTGTTTGCAAAAAAAATAGTTATAACTAATAACTCATTTATGAATCGTGCAGTCACGCACCCTGTTCTTTATAGTGCTAGATTGCTCTTTAAAATGTGAAATGTCAGATTGTACTCCCTGCAGTCAAAGTGTCCTACTTACTGTACCATATGCATGTCTCATTAGTCTCAAAGATCAGGGGAAGTGATACATAATAACAAGAAGTGTCTGTGTTTGCAGTGTAGAAACAGCAGTGTCCTAAAGAGAAAAGAGGTGCTCATTTCAAATATTTTAAGTATTCAGAAAATATATTTTGTGCCCTTGTGCCCTTTAGTGCTCCTTTTGCAGGACAACACAATTCACAACATTTTTAAAGCAATCAGCATTTCTAATTTCACGTTTTATTTACTTCAAACATTCATTAATAGAGTAAACCTTTTCTGTTTTAGGTCAACAAAGAGTTTATTTTTTTGTATCAGAATAAAGAAAGAAATTATTTTATATGGCTTTTAGATATTTACTTTAATCAGTTAAAAAAAATACATACATATTTTAGCTATATGTTTGTGATGGTCTTCAAAGACAACTGAGCCTTTTGAGGCATGGCATCATGAGGAGCGACAATTATGTGTATATATTAAAGCAACGTCTAAAGACGTCAGCCAGGAATTGTACTGTAAACAAAATGAGTCTTCCAAATGGACAATCCCCCCCCCCCCCCCCCACTGATTGGTTTGGGACTTTGAGTGCTCAGCACTTTGCGTGGACGCGCTAACAGAATGGCAGTGGGTAGGGTGTGGGGTCAGGTTTGGAACAGGTCTGTGATCTCCTCTCCTCTCTTCTGTCCTCTTACTCTCTTTATCACTCTCAGTTTTGCTCCTGGCCAAACCATTATGTAAGTATTATGAAGTGGACAGCATTGTTTTCAGGTGTGTGTGTGTGTGTGCGTGCGTGTGTGTGTGCTTGAGTGTGTGTGTGTGTGTATGTTTGGCCGTGTGCGTGTGTGTGTGTGGGCTTGTGTGTGTGTGTGCTAGAGTGTGTGTGTGTGTGTGTGTGTGTGTGTGTGTGTGTGTGTGTGTGTATGTATGCAAGACCAATACTCCTTTACCCAGCGTGGCCTTTAAGTCATTAATTTTATATAACTCTCTGAATAACACACTCAGCTGAATGGGCTGCCATGCTGCTGATATGCTCTCCCTACCTTCCAGTCTATTTGACTTGCCTTGGTATTTACCTTCCCGAGTAATGCAGAGCTGAGGCGAAGGCTTTGGTTTCACTCTACACTTCAGACACACGGGTACTTTCAAAGGAGAATTACAAAGGGCTTTACAAATGAGCAGGCAAATAAAGCTTCTTTTTCAAAAGCATTACAATTAATATTTGGAAAAGACAGCACTTCAAAGCCAAAGGAGATGAAGCGAGGTTTAGCAAGTCATTCCAGAACTTACTTGAAGTTTATTATTACATTAAAAATGGATCCTTCAGACGGCATCATTCTAATAATGCATTTCCTGGCAAAGCTAGGCAATTTAGCAGAACAATCTTGATCTACTCATTTGTATCTGCCTTGTAATTTTTTGAATAGTAAATTAAAAAATAATAATTATTACATAATGCACTAGTGTGTGTGTGTGTATGTGTGCGTAATATACACGAGTGTGTCTCTTAGTGGCACTAGTTATGCTGGACTGGTTTTTGCTGACCGCTTCTTTTCTCCTGACCCAGATGGTCTCAGACAAGCACACACACATACACACACATGCACAAGCACACACACACACACGCACTCTCACAAACACACACACGCGTCACAGGTGGTCAGCCTACGCGACCGTGGGGACATGAAGGTTGCTGAGTAACAAAGGCATTGGGCTCAGTGATGTAACAGTGAACAACTGTCCCCACGAGGAACAATATACACACACATAGTCACCACATCACAATGGGACAATATACGAATACACAGTCACCACACCACAATGGGACAATTCACCCAACACAGTGACATAACACAAACAGCATGGTCAGGTGCTAGAGAGATTTAGGCAGAACAGAATTAGCCTTTGATTCTCCGGTATGGAACATTCCTGTTGAGGACCTAGCCTGCAATGTCAAAACACATTCATGTACAGTGTATTGTTTATGAATAATGTAATGATCATGTGCGTACCCTATCCCACTAATGATCATGTCATCTTGTGATCATGTCATCCCCCTCACACCTAGACATAACTGTGCAATATTGACTGTCCTCACTATCAGTGACAGCTTTTATTTATTTATTTATTTATTTATTTATTTATTTAGTCATATAGTGTACGTACTGTATATTCTTGTCTTTTACTATTCTTAAAGAGGCACTCAGTAAGTCTGTTTTTTAACCCTGCATTAAACGCCACAAACCTGTAGGGGGAGCTCTGTACAGTTAACTGTATTGCTGTAGTGTACACTCCCTCAGAAGTTGCAAGTTCCGTATTCACTATACAGGGCTGTACAGCGGTGCGCTCAATCGCCGTTTGCTACACAACAGACCAGTCTAACAGAAAAAACGATTTTATGACCACAAAAATGGTCACATAAACTTACTGAGTGCCTCTTTAATTGTGCCCTTATTTATATCTTATTATTATTTTTATCAGTCATGCTGTTCGGTTGCACCCTAATTACTCCTTGGGGTTAAATAAAGTAGTCTGAATCTGTACATCAATCCTGTGCCATCAAAACACTGGCTATTTTTACAATAAGAGCAAAACAAAGTATTTTGTTTTGACATGTTTGTTTGGCCCGAGTGGATATTTTCTGGACGTGTGCACCACTCGTCTCCAAAAGAACCATACAGTAAGACTTGTACAGTAACTGCCGTGATGCTGTCAGAAAGATGCCTATAACGATGGAAAGAGGACAGAGGTGAATACTGTTGACATCACAGGTGATGGACATAGAACTCGGGCAGTTGGTGGAGTTCATTTTGTAACATACAAATGCAGTTCATCAAACTTATAGATTCAGTCCAGTAGTACAGAGCAGGTGTGAATGCAACCTCCATCCCTGTGTGATGTACAGGTATACCTCGCCCTTTATGGGTTTAGGGATGAGGGCTGGGTTGGGATTTAGCCAACAAAGCATCTCAGTGTAAGGCAATTACTGGAGTGCATTGTGTCACTGATGTTTTCCATGTTGTACCACTGGGTTGGGGGGCCGTGTGTGTGTGTGTGTGTTTGTCTGGGTGGGTGGGTGGGTGGGTGTGGCGTGGGGGTAAGGCTCTTTGAGATCTTTAACTGTAGAATCATGAGTCATACACTGAGCCGTGAGACTCGCCTATTTCACTTGCTGTCAAAACACATCACACAGTGTGGGCTGACGGAAACTACCTGGGGTTCACAACGCTATCACTTTTTCTCACATCAGATTCAACACTCTTACGCACACACTCTCTCTCTCACTCACTTTCTCTCTCTCTCTCCCTCCCCCCCTCTCTCTCTCTCTCTCTCTCTCTCTCTCTCTCTCACACACACACACATCTAAAACCAGGACAGAAGGACAAGAGAAACACATTTATTTTCTGACAGGCACTGACTCTTTTCTCCTTCAAACACACAAACACCCACAAACACACCCACACCCACACTTTTTGATAGCCCAAAGGAGACAGTCGGCATCTGCATCTTGAGAGAGATCTTTCCGTCATTACGCCCTCATTCAGATTTTTGACATGAAAAACAGTCATGCTGTGAACTCCAAACTATTTCCCTCCAACTCAGCCCCTCCCTCCTTCTCCTTTTTCTTTTTCTCTGTTCTCTCTTTCATTCTCTCGATCCCTATCTATTTTTCTACCTTTTGGTAACTCTCTGACACAAACACACACATTTTATGTACTTTATTTGATTCCACATTACAAGTCAATTATTTATTTAGGAACCAAATCTACTGAATAGTCCAACTAATGATATTCTGACACACACACACACACACTTCTTCCAGCCGCTCTGATGAGTTCTCTGCATGGATAAATGCTGGCTGCTGCCACCCTAATCAGGGTGCAATTTTGAGTTTGATTTTGTAGTGCTTGAAATAACCCCAGTAGCAGCCAGAGGAGCCTTCACTGATCCCACTGAGCCAAGACTACAGCAGTAATGAGCTGCTCGTGTTCTTTGTTTCTCCGTTTGTCTCTTACTAATCATAATTATTACTGTATGCTGGTCGCCATTACTGTCGTTTCTAGAAAATAAGTAATGAAGTCCCAGCTCGGCACAACATAAGTTCAGGCCCAATCTATCTTAGTTCAGTCCCATTCACTTTCATTAGAATCAATTTTTGCCATTTGCACCATCCTTGAGTGATTTATTTCTGTTTCTCATCAATTTTCTGTCTTTGTCTCAGTGTGATGATGATGTCTCTTGGGACTGTGAGTGGTGGAGGTATGGTACGGTACGCAGGCAATACAATATTCTTCCCCAGAGGGCAGGCTAATGTGCTGTAAGATGGGATCTCCTTGGGCCTTCAATAGGCACAAAAGACCCGGATGTACACCGCTTTCAGGCTGAGTCTCCTCCAGTGCCGGGTTATTAAGACAGCCTTGTGCATTCCAGTCTGTTTTTGTGTCTGTCTATCTGTCTGTCTTACTGTGTCTGTATCTAATCTCTGTCTATCTGTCTGTCTGTTTCTGCATGTTTCTGTGTGTCTCTAAGTCTTTTTGTTTCTCTTGCTGAGAGTTGCACGAGGGAGCACTGATTACATTCCGTTGAGGCTCTCAGTCTCCTCTCTCTTTATTTTTTTTCCTCTTTTTTCCTCTCCAAAGTCACCTTCGTTCACACTCATGGCTTTGCTCTTACTCTCTTTCTCCCTTTCTGTTACGTCTGTGTCTCTTACCTCTTTACATTGGCACAATGTCACAATGTTCTTTTTTCTATTTGCTCTGTCTCCTTCTTCTCCCCTCTCTCTCTCACTGTCTTTTTCTGTGTCCCCTTCTTGCCAAATTTGGAGTCCAGGGGTTTGTTCCTCATTCTCGTTTAGAATTGGTTGAGAGAAACACACCACCTGCATCACCTGTCCCCTCCCTCTTACTTACGCACAGACACACGCCCCCCAATCCCCCACCCCTCCACACACACAGACACACACACACACACACACACACACACACACACACACACAGTGTGACACACACTTGTTTGGTGAAAAGTGAACAAATACTGTTGTAGGCCAATGACCCCTTCTGGTTGGAATTCGTCACTGGAAACGTCATTGTCTTATTTATTGACTTTTCACATGTCTAAA
The DNA here is from genome assembly GCA_017657215.1 of Limnothrissa miodon. Classification (NCBI taxonomy): domain Eukaryota; kingdom Metazoa; phylum Chordata; class Actinopteri; order Clupeiformes; family Clupeidae; genus Limnothrissa; species Limnothrissa miodon. Next base: position 1,237,308 of record JAGFZM010000017.1, read on the forward strand.
TGAAGTTATTCAGTAAATGAGGATATCTTTGGATTGTCTTTGAAGCAAGATAGTTCCACTGGCACCAAAGAGGGCAGTCAGACAGCTTTAATAAGTCTTAGTGTCAGCAGGCTTCAGCATTGCAGTCATATGATTTACCAAGCCAAGGGAAAACATACCCAAACACATTGATCTCGGCATTCTCCGGATGTGTACATAAGCTTTCTGGCAGGTCATTCTATTACGCAGACACACGTACACACACACACCAGAGCGGGTCATAGTATAGATGACTTGCAACCGACCGACGTTTTCAACTAACTCGCCCGCAACTCGGACCGCAAAAATAATTATGAACATGTTTTACCCGACCTGCGTCTGACCCGCAATTTTTTAAAGTAGTCTATGCTTTTGATTAACCTTGTGGCATTGTTGGGCTATGTAAAACTGACATTAGCCAAGGCTACTGATTTCTAGGCATTTATAAGTAGGCTAAGCTTATTCAAATTGTTGGTGGGATTGTTCAGTCAAACGTGTTGAGGGAAACCTGGCGTTTTGTCCCTTGTCAGCACTCATTTTAAAGCTAATTTTCATGCTAATGCTCAACATTCAAGGTAAATAAGGATTTCCCATCGGTATTTGTGTGTGCCTAATTGAAGCTCTCACAAGCACAAAATGCAGACACAGAATAGGCCCATGTTAACTTAACCTAGCCAAAATCCAAGGCTAGAAGCATTTAATTTAGCATTTAGTACCCATGGTACTAAAACAGAAACCTCACTCGGAAGTAGGCTACAGTAAGAGGTTAGGATGAACTTTTCATGGAGTAGTGCGTGCACGCCTACAGAGCAGAACCATGTGCTCTATTACTGTAATGATTTGATTGAAAATTTTGCACAGAGGAAAACCCGGGAAATGCAGCTATGGGCATTTTAAGTATTAAAATTATTTTTTTTGTTTATTGGGTGTTTATTCGCGTTATAGAGTGAAGTGAATGTGTTTGTTATGGTACGCCATCACCAGTGTTTTCTCCATTTTTTTTTCTTTCGTTTAAGGTGCCACCAGATATTTCTATTTGTGGTGTTGGCTTGGGCTACTTCTGTCAATTGTCTCATTCTGTTTGTGTTCGTGGTCTGTTTATGGTAGGCTACCCTATTACTGGACATTGCGCCATCATGCGTTGTATAGGGGGCCGCCTTGATGATCTTGCTTACGGGCCTGATGTTGGCTTGATACGCCTCTGGGCTATCAAATGTGTAAATAGCATCACACAAAGTACACATGACGAAGCCAGCTCTATGCTCATCGTCTTTCATTAGGCTAATTCAACAAATGTCTCCCATACTTTGCCCTTCATGTGTTTTAGGAGCTTCCACTCCCCAGTTTTGATCTTCTCTCTTACCGCTTCCATCTTTAACTGTATTCTCATGCTGCATTTAAAGTATTTGTTTTTAATAGAACATTTTGTCTGCTATATAAATTATGGATGTTTAATCGTCATCTTTATTTCAAACGAGCCTACCGACCACGACCCGAATGTCATTAAAAAATATTTTATGCTGACCCGTAACCGCGGTGGACCGCAGGCACTCGCTCAAGTTGGAACAACCCGCGCATCACTGACACACACACACACACACACACACACACACACACACACACACATGCATATACGTTATATAGGTATTAGATATAGAACATAAGTACTGATTTATTAGACACATTTATTACACACACATACACAATGATAAACACAGCAGTCGTACTTGTCCCTTATCTCTTGCAAGCTGTTGGGCAGGGGACAAGGCCACATCAATGCCAGGTCGAAGGCCAAGCTTATCTACAAACACATGACAGTACAGAAATGTCCATTTAAATACTGCATCTCTCAATGGACAAACACGTAGTACATATCAACAAACAAGTGTAACTGCATTTCATATACATCTTCCAGTGTTGATGGTTAAAGAGCTCCCTTTTGCAAAACGTTCATTTTAAACTTTGTATAAAGCATTGTATTTTGAATTTTGAAATTTGGCACATTTGCTAATCATTTTAATCTTATAATTTATCTTATTCAATTCAATTAAATTCAATTCAAATGGCAGATGCTTGCTGGGATAAAGAACATGGGATCGTCTGTGATGTAGTCCTTGTGACTAGTAGGTACTCAGAAGTGACACTGTGTAAATGAACCAGGAGTAACCAGAAAACGATCGTCTCTGAGTGAACGTAAAAGTCTGTCCTGTACTAAAAGTCCTTACCGGAACAGGCCAACTGGGACTGACACTAAGGGGACCACAGGCCAGTGGGGGCCAAGGCAAGCAGAACAGTAGAACCATAGAGGCCTGCCATTCAAACAGTGCCCAGTGGCTCTTTAGACCATATACAGGCCCTGCACTTAGTACGGTACTCTCCCAACTATTCACTAAAAGCATCTAAATCTAATTCAGACAACTCCGCAGCTAGGTCTATCAGCTGACTAGTGATGTCATCCTTTATTAGAAGTGCAAACATAAACAACCAGTTCACAGGAAAGACTATTTCTTTCTGAAGCCAGGCTTACCTTTGCACAGAGTTATGTTGTATACTGTAGACCATTAAAACAAAACTTTAGTGTCCTAGCTGTTTCCATAAGGTTTCACTTTTAACATATCAAAGAGACCCTTCTCCGTAGTTTAAATGGATGTTTACCGTGATATAAATTTAGAGTAGTTGGTGGACAAAATAGAACTTTCAGACATTGTTTTTTTTTTCAGTATTCATGATGGAATTTCATACAGCCAGTTGTTTTTCACCGATTTTCTGTACCGAGCTTGTGCATAATGTACATTAACTCTAGCTTCCACACACATTAACTCTAGAAATGGTTGTGCAGCAGGACTCTGGACAGCAAGGAAACAGACTGTCTCTGTATCTATGGCATGACGTCTGGGGTTGTGGTCAGCAGACACTGTGACTGTGAGGATAAAGTAGGTGTGTCTGGTTGTAGGCACATGACAAGGACGCTAGTTAATATCCATCTCACTCACTCGCTTGTCGGAAGCAGAACTAGACAATGAGGACGATGACAATGAGGCTCTGTTTGCATGGGTGTGTGTCATATCATTATGTTGGATCTTTTAGGATGGAAATTATTAATGTTTCTCTCTCTCTCTCAGACAAAGAACTCTTTAAAGGCGCTCTAAGCGATGCTGTTTCACGTCACTTCTTGTTGAGGTTCGAAGTATTGTCAAACTAAATTTGTATAGTTATATGTGTATATGTGTCTAAAAATGTACAGTATATACTGCCAAGGCAAATTATTTATCTATATAGTATTTAAATTTACATTTTGTACAGGTGAGTCTATAAAACAACAGACAAAAACCAAACAAAACTTTTTTCATGATGACATTTTTAAACATTAAACATATTATTATTATTATTAGTGGACTTGCCCTCTTGAGGGCAAAGGGCAAGTCCACTATTGTTCTTCGCAAGTTTCTTATTCTTATTCTTCTTCCGCCGGATTTTTAGACCACTACTCCTCCTAGGGCTTTCGAGTTAGAGACACCGTTCCAACTCTGACACGTCCGGCCTGATCTCGATCGGTGTGCTTACATTCATCTTTTTGATATCTCTTGTCGCCCCCCCGTTATCCCTCTTTTTCTTGTCGTTTTTTTCCCATAGAAATGAATGGGGTGGGGGGGCTCCTCATTGAATTACATGGGGAAAATGCTTGTGTGTGTGTATGAGTGTCTGTGTGTGAGTGTGAGTGTGTTTGTGTGTGTGTGTGTGTTGGAGTTGTTGGGGGGGTGTTGGG
>JAGFZM010000017.1:1258192-1287555 GCA_017657215.1 Limnothrissa miodon
TCATTCTCTCTCTCCCTCTGTCACACACACACACACACACACACACACACACACACATACACACACACAAACACACACAGAGTGGTGACAATGAAGATTTTACTTGTAAAATTATATCACAAAAAATAATCATTACGCTATTTGTTATTGATACTTTATTTTGCTCCATGACTTTAATCATCATCAGATCATAAATAAATATGGTAAATGGTGCTGAGTCTCCATTACTCTGGCAGACTTGAACAGACCTAAAATAAACTTGGTTATGCTGATGATAGATCCCCTAAAGGTGTTGGTGATAGATAGCCTATACAGTGTGCCTAGCAATGAACCCACCAGAGAGATAGAAGATTTGTATCTGCGCCTTGAAGCCTGTGTTGTAGCATCTCAGCAGGTGGAGTTTGCTAATGTTAGAATTGCCACAAAAACACAAAACAAATAGAAAAGAAAAGATGAGACCTTACTGTGTGACAGAACATCCTCCAAATCTGTAAACAGACACTTTGTGAAGGTATGGTTATAATGAGGGTTTGTGTGGAGTTTCACACTACACAAATGTTTGTCATTTTATAATAAAAATAATGGATAATGCTTGCTGATTTCCTGTGGATTAACACATAGCTTTGTTTGGGCTTATATGATGCCCATTTTTAACAACTAAGGAGATAATGGCAACCTGGCTAACAGATGCACGATATTACAGTGATTCTTGAATTTTCCAGAATCCATAGACTGCCGTCCACCACTGCATACACACAGGCACACACGCACACACACACGCAGCAACTCAAACCCTGCAGTATATAAAGCAACAGGTTAGGATTTGATTAGACAGCATTGTTCACTTTGTGCACAGAAAATGGAGATGATAAGAATTAATTAGGTTCTATTCAAGCATGAGACAAAGAGAGAGGGACACAGGCTGGAAAGATAGTAAGAAAGAGAAAGAGAGATAGATAGAGTGATTTCCCAACTAAAAAGACAAAAAAAAGCAGAGTCATTAAAATCAGCAGAATGTTTCTCACCTCTGTAAAGGTTAAATGAAAAAAGTGCAAGATGGAACGTCAGAACCCCCCCCCCACCCCCCCCCACACACACACACACACACACAAACACACACATACACCATGAATGAACACTGTTTACATTTACATTACATTTATGCATTTAGCAGACGCTTTTATCCAAAGCGACTTACAAAACGAGGATAACAATCAAGCTACATAGCAGAAACCTTAAGGAGCATAGTGCTAGGGGATAGTGCTTCAGTTCATTTTAGTGCTAGTATAGAAGATGTTCTCTGAATAGCTGGGTCTTTAAGAGCTTTAAGAACTGTTTAATTAGACCTCTTTCTCAAAGGAGAGGGAATTGGGAGGGTCACCTTTGACCCAGAGTTTTGATTGGCTGTCGGGACATGTGTGGGTATCATATCTGCAACTGCTATCAAATCTGCAATGCGTGGTCAAAACGTTCCAGTTGGCCTAGCGAGTGCTTCAAAACGCGCGAAGGTGTTGCCTGAGGCCCACGAAGCGCTCAAGCAGATATCCTTCAGGGGGACACCCTTCCAGAAGGCCCAAGAAGCCGCCACTCCACGGGTGGAGTGCGCCCTGACATGAACAGGCGGAGGAACACCCGCCGCCTCATATGCCAGACGTATGGCTTCTGTAAACCAATGCGACATGCGTTGGGTAGACAAGGCCTGACCCTTGGCACGCTCGCCATGGCAGACGAACAACTGGTTCGTCTTCCTGATGCTCTGCGTACGCGTCAAGTAGGCACGAAGCGCTCTGACTGGGCACAGAGTAACGGGCACAGAACTGCCCGTCTCAGGAAGGGCTGCGAGCTCAATGACCCTCGAACGAGGGTCAGTAGACAGCACTTTCGGGCGAGAAAAGGGATTCGGCCGCAGCGTGACCCGCGCGTCACCTTGCGTGAACTCAAGACAGTCAGGGCTGACCGACAAGGCAGTCAGATCGCTGACGCGCTTCACCGAGACCAGGGCGAGCAGAAGCGCAGTCTTAAGGGAAAGCATCTTTAGACTGGCACTCCAACGCCAGCATAGCCAACATGGCAAGCTGAGATGGCTGCGAGGTACACCTTCAAAGTAGAGGGTGTACGACCCTGATCAAATAGGTGTTGCAGAAAAGCAAGCACCTCGCCAATAGGGCAGACTAGAGGATCACAGCCTCTGTCTCTGCACCACGTGCTGAATACGCGCCACTTCAGTGCATACAACGACCTAGTGGACGTAGTTCTAGCAGCCTGGACGGTCTCTATCACTGCGTCTGACAGGCCGCTCTCTAGGAGACGCGCCCGTTCGGGGGCCAAGCCGTCAGTCTCCACGCTTCCGGCTTGGGGTGCCACAGCGACCCGTGAGCCTGCGACTGGAGGTCTCTCCTCAGAGGGAGAGTCCACGGCTGGCCGTCTAACAGTGAGACCAGATCTGAGAACCAGCTCTGAGATGGCCAATTGGGGGCGATCAGAATCACCCCGTGCGCCCCCGCTCTGATCCTGGCCAACACCTGACGCATCAGAGGAAGGGGGGGAAAAGCGTAGAGCAGACCGCGCGGCCACGGGTGCGCCAGCGCGTCTGACCCTAGCGGCGCATCTCGTTCCAGCGAAAACCACGCTTGGCAATGAGCGTTCTCTCTCGAGGCGAACAGATCGACTCGTGCCCGCCCGAAGCGGGACCAAGGGCTGTGCACCACGGCTGGGCAGAGGCGCCAGTCGGTTGCACGCGGAACACCCCTGGAGAGGAGGTCCGCGCCTGTGTTGCGAACACCTGGCAAGTGCGCCGCCCTGATCGACAGGAAGTGGCGAGAGGCCCAGGTGAGCAGTTTGTACGCCAGGCGAAACAGGTCCGGAGAGCGTGTGCCGCCCTGGCGATTGATATACGCCACAATAGTGGTGTTGTCTGTGCGCACAAGAACGTGTTCTCCTCTGAGAAGAGGGAGAAACTCCTTCAGATCGCAGAAGACAGCAAGGAGTTCCAGCACATTGATGTATAATCTCCTGGAGGCTGTGCCCCATATCCCCCTGGCGGGGCGACCGCAGCAAACGGCGCCCCAGCCTGTTTTGGATGCATCGGTGGTCACCGTCATGCGTCTGGCTATAGCACCCAAGGCGCCGCCTCCGGTGAAGGAGGACGGCCTGCGCCAATGCGCGAGGGCTAGCCACATGCGTCTGGACACTAAAATCCGACGGGCGGGGTTCGACCTGGAGGATACACCTAGCTCCGCTAAGGCGAGCTGCAGCGGGCGTAAGTGTAAGAGGCCGAGTGGGACAGCGCCGCCTGCGGCGCATAGGAGGCCCGTCAGTCTGAGACACAGCCTGGCCGAAACGCAGGCACCGAGTCTGAAATGGCGTTGACACGCCCTGACGTCCTGAAGCCTCTTTGGTGTGAGCGTCGCTCTCATCGAGCGTGAGTTCAGCCTCACGCCCAAGAACTCGACCTCCTGGGAGGGAGAGAGCATGCACTTGCTTAGGTTCACTAAGACACCCAGACTGTGCAGGTGACGCAAGACCACGTGGGTCTGTGACGCTAGGAGCTGTCTGGAACCAGCCAGAAGCATCCAGTCGTCCAAGTAATTGAGGAGTCTGATCCCCTGAGCGCGTAGAGGAGCGATCGCCGCCTCCACGCACTTCGTGAAGCACCGAGGTGCTAGAGATAGACCGAAGGGGAGGGCTGCGTACTCGTACGCGCTGCCCTCGAAGGCGAAGCGTAGAAAACGCCTGTGCCTCGGGACTATGCCTATGTGAAAATAGGCGTCCTGAAGGTCTATGGTGACCATGTAGTCCCCCTGGCGGACCGACTCCGCCACCATTCGCCCCGTGAGTATGCGAAAGGTGAGAGGTTTGAGCGAAGCATTGAGCGCTCTGAGGTCTAGGATAGGGCGAAAAGCGCCCGACTTCTTGGGCACCAGGAAGTACGTACTGTAGCGACCTGTGCGCGCCGGCGTCGGATCTACGCGCTGAATAGCGCCCTTTCTCAGGAGATCGCAAAGCTCTTGTCTGAGCGCAGGGGCCCTGGTGGGGGGCACCACTGACTCCATGACACCTCTGTAAGGCGGGGGTGGCCACCTGAACTGCAGTTGATAGCCCTTCAACACTGTTGATAGGACCCAACGCGACGTTGTGCACATCGCCCAATTCTGCCGGAGCAGAGCGGCAGCATGAGGAGGCAGCAAGGACAAACAAAGTGCTATGCTGCCTCCGGGTGGCACTAGGGGGGCCGAGGTCAAAGACTGAGGCTGTCCGCGAAGCCGAATAGCGTCTGACTGACAGACCAGAGACCCGGCAGTGTGCGGGGGCTGAGGGCCAGTTAGCCGTGTGTGAGACCGTTGGGCGCTCACGCGTGACTGAGAGGCCGTGCGCAGTACTCGCGACACCCGGTGGGGCGGCCGACTCAGTGCGCACGTCAGCGAAATCCGATGTCGGTGAGCTGTGCGCTTCGCCTGCGACACCCCGTAGGGCGGCCGACCTGGAGCGCGTGTCAGCGACGTAGGTGGTCGATGAGCCGTGCACTGCACCTGCGACACCCCGTAGGGCGGCCGACCTGGAGCGTGTGTCAGCGACGTAGGAGGTCGATGAGCCGCGCACTGCACCTGCGACGCCCCGTGGGGCAGCCGACTCGGAGTGCGTATCGGCGACGACCTCGAAGAAGGGGGAGAAGCCAAGGGCAGACGTGTCAGACTGAGCAGACAGTTCTGCGCGTATCTGGGCGAGGAATCGACCAACAGAAGCGGCGAGAGAGGACGGGGGGGACTTCTCGACCGTGAACGACTCTGAAGCGTCGCATGTCCACTGCCCAGAGGCGAAGGGGACAGCGAACGCGGAGGCGGCGACACTAGTAGAGGCCTCGGAGCCACCTAGGCGCCGTAGAGGCGAGTCATCACGCGAGGCGCATAGCGCGGAGCGTGTCAGCTAAACGCGCGTCGGTAACCGTGTGGGTGCCCCTGTGCGCGGTAGCGCTGCTCGTGAACGATTCAGAGGCGTCGCATGCCCACTGCCCGAAGGCGAGGGGGACAGAGGACGTGGAGAACGTGGCACAAGTGGAGGCCTCGGCGCCACGTGGGCGCCGCTAGGTGTGTCAAAACGCGGGGCGCAGAGCGCGGGGCGTGTGTCAGCTGAACGCGCGCCGGAGACCGTACCGGTGCCCCAGTGCGCGATAGCCGGGGCCGGGGCTCATTTTCAAACATTGCCCCAGAGGGGCTGTAGCGTGTGTGCAGAGTGCTTGTGAACAAGGCAAACTCAGCGCCCCGTGAGGGGGTGAGATCAGAGAGGACCGCCGAAGCGGGGGAGAACGCTCCGAGCTGGGGACTGCAGAGCGAGGACCCGGGCCTTTGAGAGCACACAGAGGCGTAGCAGTCAATGGATGGCGATCGCATGACATGCTCTGCCGCGCACACGCGACCCCATCAGGGTCGCTGTGACCTCTTACACCGCTCCCGGCTAACCGGGCGGGTTGCAGGGCCTGAGCCACGGACTTCGTCTTCTCCAAGTGATCGCGCTGTAGCTCCAGCGCCTGGCCAAACAGTGCATCGGCGGAGATAGGAGCATTCAGCAGATGCTTCTTCTCCTTCTCCGGCATGGAGGAGAGGTTTAGCCAGAGATGCCTGTCTAAGACGACCAGTGAGCCAAGGGAGCGCCCGTCGGCTTTAGCCAGTGAGGTGAGGGCGGTAATTCTGCGGAGCTGATGGACGGTCAGCTCTGAGTGCTGCGTAGCCAGCTCAGCCACCAGTTCCTCCGTCAAGGAGGAGAGGAGAAAGGCGGTGTTTAGCGCCCTTATCGCCTGGCCTGTGCAACTGAAGGCCTTGGAAGCGAGCTTCTCCGTGCGTTGACACGGCTTGGAGGGGAGCTCGGGAGGCGATGTCCAGGTGGCAGCAGAGGCTGGTGCAAGGCAACCAGCGACCGCATCCTCAACGCGAGGGAGCTGCAAGAGGCCAATGGCGCCCGCCTTGTCCATCGCGTAAAACGCCGCGTGTCCCTGGATAGGGGCAATGGCGGCGTAGGGAGCCTCCCAGGAGCCCTGCGCATCGGCCACAACCGTGGGGTGAGCGGGGAGGGGGAGAGCATCTGGAGAGGGCAGCGCACCGGAGAAGGGGTCGAAACGCCCTTCCGGATAGCGCTGAGGCGGAGGCAGGCCTAGCCTGTTAGCCGCCTGAGTAGCCAGAGAAGCTAGCTCGGAAGCTAGCTGAGCGGCGTGGGTCTTAACAGCCGGAGGCATATCCTCGACGGTGGCGCCGTGAGCGGAGAGGAAGGAGGACATCTCCTCCTCATCCACAGCTTCGGTAACTGGCTCGTCATCGGTGTCGCCTTGAGGCGGCATGGTAGCCGCGCGGGCGAAGAGCGCGCCAATGGAGCTAGCAGGACTAGCCTGGTGGGCCTCGGTTAGCTGGCTAGCTGGTAGCAAGCTAGCCGCTGAGAAGCTAACCGACGGTCGATTAGCCACTGAAGCTCGATCGATGAGCCCAACCGGGTGCGGAGACCTGCCCCTGAAACGCTAGTGGAACCCACGAAGAAAGCCGCTCTGTTGGCGATAGCTGTAGGGGAGAGGCGTTCGCAAGCCGAGCAGAGATCTGGTCGCGAAAAGGCGAGCATAGCATGCTCGCTCCCCATGCAGATGAAACAGATGGCATGGCGGTCGGAGATCGCCATTGCGCGGTCGCAATCGGTGCATCGGCGAGTAGCCATCTTGCGTCTCGTGGTACCAGAAGTCAGGGACCGGCGTGAGCACTTTGAGCAAGACGGGAAATCCCTCGAAGAGCTTTGAAAAAAGCTGTTTTGGTGGGCTTTGACAAAAGCTGTCGGTTTAGAATATTTGCAAAGGCAAACGGAGACAACCAGAAATACACACGCAGTAGCGAGGTGAAAAAGGCAAAGAGGACCTGAAGCGTAAGCGCAGTCAATATATAGACTTTCTGACGTCACGCAGGGCTGTCTAAGTAGTTGCCTGCGCGCGTCAGTGCGCTTACTGCCCTTTTTTCAAAGGGTTGGTTTAAAATGACTTCAGAAAAGCAGGAGATGATAGGCATCATCCACTCGTACGTTTCGGCTTCGAAACGAAAGAGAACTATGTATTTTTACCACTATAACACGATTGTCTGATCTTAAAAGTCTTGATCGTTAACATATCTTGAAAGTAGACCAACCATCATTTCCATACAATGAAACAATTGTGCTACTTTTTGTTGATGAACATAATCCTCATACTTTATTGTTTATTTAAATGACTCCCAAATGTTTAAATGTTAAATTTTTTGTTAAATTTTAATTCATTTAACATTAACTTTGCCAGCAGTTGACCCTGAATCCAGCAAAAGTGGCCAATTCAGGCCAGTGATTTGTCCTGAAAGAAACAGGGAGGAGAAGAGAGAGCAAGAGATGGATAGAGAGAAAGCAAAAGATATAGAGAAAAGAAAGAAAAGGAAAGAGGAAAAAGACAGAGGGGAAAAAACACAGCAGCCAGAGCCAAACAACTCAATGTTCTCAGCCTGATGCCAAATATAATGGCTGTAAATCATGTGTGTGTGTGTGTGTGTGTGTGTGTGTTAGGTGACTGAAATGGCTGTACATCATCCAAAGTGCAGGAGCCAGTGGGAGGTCCAGTAGGAGGTGTCCACACTGAAGTTGAATGTCAGCTCATCTTATTCTCCTCCTCTCTTTCTCTGTCTCTCTCTATCTCTTTCTCTCTCCCACCTTTCCACCTTGGGCGGAAGACCTTTCAGCCATCTTGCCTGGCCTCCCTTCATCACGATCACCCAGCTGCTAAACTGGATGAATGTACACAGCAGTGCTTTAAGACAGGACCTCTAGATTAATACTATTTGTTTAGTACAGCCGTTCTAAAGACTAATCTGTGCTGTTGAGTGCTATTTTGTTTTTTAACATTACCTTAATGTTTAGAATTGTTTTTGTTGTGCATCTGCACTTTACTGTTGACAACGTCTACGCATGGGACAAGTGTGTAATTTCGATTTCTTTGTATTTCAAGTACATGTGAAGAAATTGACAAATAAAACTGACTTTGACTCTGATATTTGTTTAGTACAGCAGTTCTAAAGACTAATCTGTGCTGTTGAGTGCCAATGCACATTATTTGTTGAATATCCAGTAGCCTATAATGCACGGAAGACAGTGTGCAGTTGCTAGCAAACAATTCACCGATGTTGGCAAGAGATGAAGAGTGTGGATGTGGAAGTGGGCGAGTGTATTCTCGGCATGGAAGGCTTAGATGGGTCAAATGTGTATATTTATATAGCCTGGTGCATGCCAGATGAGGTTTTAGAAGAGTTGTACTAAGTCTGATTTGAAGATGTCTGACTCTCCCTGAGTGTCTCTGGAGACACTGAGCTCAGGAGACTTAATTTTAGGAAGTAATTTTATATAAATACTAATAAACGAGAGGAAAAGTACGCATGAGGAGGACTATAAAACCAGCATTTTAATGACTGAGCTAATATGAAATGTCTGCTTACCTGCCTGTGAAGATTCTCATTTATCCAGGTCATGGTAATCATAGTGCACAGTTATAGGCAATTGGACTTCTTTTGGAGCTTGAACACATTTCATTTTCTATCCATAAAGCTTCATCAGTTCTAACTGATATTCCCATCTCTAGTTAGAACTGATGAAGCTTTCTGGATAGAAAGTGAGAAGTCCAGAAGAAGTCTTGTTATTAGTGAACACTAAATGACACTGTGCTTACCTGTTTGGCAGATATATCTACAGCATAATAGCACACACTGAGCAAGGAAGAACATGGGGTACATTCGCTCTGTCTGCCCACGTAGAGACACCTTCACCATCAGCTGCAGTCTAGCGAGGGATGCTATAACCGGGTCAATCAGATGAAGGTCATAGCGGCCGCGGCAGCAGCCTCGTCATCATGGCGGCATTAGTCATCCTTATGGGGATGCTGGAGTCAGCGTTAAAGCATGCGAGGCAGCGCTAAAGATGCTAACATCACCACTTCTTATCACAAAAGACCTACAGCACGCAGTGCTCACACACACACACACATTCATATGCTGTGTTCACAAAAATGGCCTACAGCTCTTTTGCATGCAAATTCCATGGACACATGAACACACACACACACACATACACACACACACACACACATACACACAATGTGAAGGCCTTCAAATTATGTACGTACGTAACCCACAGACAAAATGGCCTTTCTCGCTCACGCACACACACAAACACACACACACACCTTTGTATGAATGACATGCAGGAGAAAGCGGACTGCAGGTTATATAATGTGTCTGTAGGCTGCTGCATATCTAGCCTTACACAGGAAACTCCACGTGTGTGTGTGTGTGTGTGTCAGAGAGAGAGAGAGAGAGAGGGCAGTGTCTGTAGTGATAATGGTCAAACACGCAAAGCTGCACTACTGACTAACGTCAAAAAATCACTTCATTTTGTTGTCCTGCAATTAAGTGATTGCAGTTGATTGATATCCAGCAAATTTACCTTTTAGCCTACGATTCAAGAAACGTTGACACCTTCACGATATTTCAATGTCGGCAACTTCTGCATTCTGATCATACTGGCGGTGGCTAGGGTACCGTCAATTAGCCTACCCGTTACACCACTGAATACCTTAATCATTGTTGGATACCTTTGTATATCTTTTGCCCGTTTCTTCTCATCTTTTGTTTTTTTCCTAAATTGGTTACCTGATAGCTTTTGCCTTTTTCTCCATCGCTGTGTTTACTAATCGACAATCAACAGTTCTCTTTCGTTTCGAAGCCGAAACGTACGAGTGGATGATGCCTATCATCTCCTGCTTTTCTGAAGTCATTTTAAACCAACCCTTTGAAAAAAGGGCAGTAAGCGCACTGACGCGCGCAGGCAACTACTTAGACAGCCCTGCGTGACGTCAGAAAGTCTATATATTGACTGCGCTTACGCTTCAGGCCCTCTTTGCCTCTTTCACCTCGCTTACTGCGTGTGTTTCTGAGTCGTCTTTGTTTGCTTTGCAAATATTTCAAAAAACCAACGGCTTTTTTGAAAGCCCAACACAAAAGCTTTTTTCAAAGCTCTCCGAGGGATTCCGTCTTGCTCAAAGTGCTCACACCGGTCCCTGACTTCTGGTACCACGAGACGCAAGATGGCTACTCGTCGTTGCACCGATTGTGACCGTCCGATGGCGATCTCCGACCGCCATGCCATCTGTTTTATCTGTATGGGGAGCGAGCATGCTATGCTCGCCTTTTCGCGGCCAGATCTTTGCTCGGCTTGCGAACGCCTCTCCCCTACGGCTATCGCCAACAGAGCGGCATTCTTCGTGGGTTCCACTGGTGTTACAGGGGCGGGCTCTTCCCCCGCTGGCGCCAGGGGTATTGTTACCCACCAGGCTATCGATGTTTCCCCGGCGTCCCCGCACCCGGTTGGGCTTATCGATCGGTCTTCAGTGGCTACTCGACCGTCGGTTAGCTAACCGCGGCCCACCAGGCTAGCCCTGCTAGCTCCGTCGGCACTGCCTTTGCCCGCGTGGCTACCACGCCGCCTCAGGGCAACTACGATGACGAACCAGTTATCGAGGCCGTGGATGAAGAGGAGCTGTCTTCCTTCCTCTCCACTAAAGGCGCTACGGTCGAAGACGTGCCACCGATAGTGAAGACCCACGCCGCCCAGTTAGCTTCTGAGCTAGCTTTGTTGGCTACACAGGCGGCTAACAGGCTAGGCCTGCCTCCGCCTCAGCGCTATTCGGAAGGGCGTTTCGACCCCTTTTCCGGCGCGCTTCCCTCTCCGGACGCTCTCCCCCTCCCTGCTCACCCCACGGTTGTGGCTGACGCGCAGGGCTCCTGGGAGGCTCCCTACGCCGCCATTACCCCTATCCAGGGACACGCGCGTTTTACACGATGGACAGTGCGGGCGCCATTGGCCTCTTACAGCTTCCTCGCGTTGAGGATGCGGTCGCTGGCTGTCTAGCACCAGCCTCTGCCACCACCTGGACATCGCCTCCCGAGCTCCCCTCCAAGCCGTGTCAACGCACGGAGAAGCTCGCCTCAAAAGCCTTTATCTGTACAGGCCAGGCGATAAGGGCGACGAACACCGCCTTTCTCCTCTCCTCCTTGGCGGAGGAACTGGTGGCAGATCTAGCTGCGGAGCACTCGGAACTAACCGTCCACCAGCTCCGCAGAATCACCGCCCTAACTTCACTGGCCATCCGGGCGGCCATTAAAGCCAACGGGCGCTCCCTTGGCTCTTGGATCGTCCTCGACAGGCATCTCTGGCTGAACCTCTCCTCTATGCCGGAGAAGGAGAAGAAGCATCTCTTGAATGCTCTCATCTCCGCCGATGCTCTGTTTGGCCAGGCGCTGGAAGTACAGCGCGACCGCTTAGAGAAGACGAAGTTGGCGGTTCAGGCCCTGCAACCCGTGCTTCCTAAGCGTGCTCCGCCTCACTCGACCACTCCCGCTGCTCCACAGACGCGTGCTCGTACGCCTCAACGGACGCAACAGCGGAAGAAGGCGGACGCGCCCAAAGCCGCGCCACAGCCGGCTGATGGGTCGCAACCCACTTGGCAGCGCTCCCGCTCTCGCGGGCGCCCAGCTCCCGCCAACCGTCCGGCTAGCCGGGAGCGGCGTAAAAGGCCACAGCGATCCTGATGTGATCGCGTGTGCACGGCAGAGCATGTCATGCGATCGCCATCCATTGACTGCTACGCCTCTGTGTACTCTCAAGGGCCCGGGTCCTCGCTCTGCAGTCCCCAGCTCGGAGCGTTCCCCCCCGCTTCGGCGGTCCTCTCTGATCTCACCCCCTTACGGGCCACTGAGTTTGCCTTGTTCACAAGCACTCCGCACACACGCTGCCGCCCCTCTGGGGCAATGTTTCCAAATGAGCCCCGGCCCAGGCCGGAGGACACTCTCTGTTCTGTCGCGCACTGGGGCGCCGGTGCGGTCTCCGGCGCACGTTCAGCTGACACACGCCCCGCGCTCTGCGCCCCGCGTCTTGACACACGCTCCGCGCTATGCGCCTCGCGTGATGACACGCCTCTACGGCGCCCAGGTGGCTCCGAGGCCTCTGCTAGTGTCACAACCTCCGCGTTCGCTGTCCCCTTCGCCTCTGAGCAGTGGACATGCGACGCTTCGGAGTCGTTCACGATCGAGAAGTCCCCCCCGTCCTCTCTCGCCGCTTCTGTCGGTCGATTCATCGCCCAGATACGCGCAGAACTGTCTGCTCAGTCTGACATGTCTGCCCTTGGCCAGACGGGTAGCTTCTCCCCCCTCTTCGAGGTCGTCGCCAACACGCACTCCGAGTCGGCCGCCCCACGGGGCGTCGCAGGTGCAGTGCGCGGCTCATCGACCATCAACGTCGCTGACATGCGCTCCAGGTTGGCCGCCCTACGGGGTGTCGCAGGTGAAGCGCACAGTTCACCGACATCGGATTTCGCTGACGTGCGCGCTGAGTCGGCCGCCCCACCGGGCGTCGCGAGTAATGCGCACGGCCTCTCAGTCACGCGTGAGCGCCCTACGGTCTCACACACGGCTAACCGGCCCTCAGCCCCCGCATTCTGTCGGGTCTCTGGTCTGTCAGTCGGACGCTCTTCAGCTTCGCGGACAGCCTCAGTCTTTGACCTCGGCCCCCCTAGTGCCACTCGGAGGCAGCATAGCACTTCATTTGTCCTTGCTGCCTCCTCATGCCGCCGCTCTGCTCCGGCAGCATTGGGCGATATGCACAACATCGCGTTGGGTCCTATCAACAGTGTTGAAGGGCTATCAAGTGCAGTTCAGGTGGCCACCCCCGCCCTACAGAGGTGTCATGGAGTCAGTGGTGCCCCCCTCCAGGGCCCCTGCTCTCAGACAAGAGCTTTGCGATCTCCTGAGAAAGGGTGCTATTCAGCGCGTAGATCCGACGCTGGCGTGCGCAGGTCGCTACAGTACGTACTTCCTGGTGCCCAAGAAGTCGGGCGCTTTTCGCCCTATCCTAGACCTCAGAGCGCTCAATGCTTCGCTCAAACCTCTCACCTTTCGCATGCTCACGGGGCGAATGGTGGCGGAGTCAGTCTGCCAGGGGGACTACATGGTCACCATAGACCTTCAGGACGCCTATTTTCACATAGGCAAAGTCCCGAGGCACAGGCTTTTTCTACGCTTTGCCTTCGAGGGCAGCGCGTACGAGTACGCAGCCATCCCCTTCGGTCTATCTCTAGCACCTCGGTGCTTCTCCAAGTGCGTGGAGGCGGCGATCGCTCCTCTACGCGCTCAGGGGATCAGACTCCTCAATTACTTGGATGACTGGATGCTGCTGTCTGGTTCCAGACAGCTCCTAACGTCACAGACCCACGTGGTCTTGCGTCACCTGCACAGTCTGGGTTTCTTAGTGAACCTAGGCAAGTGCATGCTCTCTCCCTCCCAGGAGGTCGAGTTCTTGGGCGTGAGGCTGAACTCACGCTCGATGAGAGCGACGCTCACACCGAAGAGGCTTCAGGACGTCAGGGCGTGTCTACGCCACTTCAGACTCGGTGTCTGCGTTTCGGCCAGGCTGTGTCTCAGACTGACGGGCCTCCTATGCGCCGCAGGCGGCGCTGTCCCACTCGGCCTCTTACACTTACGCCCGCTGCAGCTCGCCTTAGCGGAGCTAGGTGTATCCTCCAGGTCGAACCCCGCCAGTCGGATCTTAGTATCCAGACGCATGTGGCTGGCCCTCGCGAATTGGCGCAGGCCGTCCTCCTTCACCGGAGGCGGCGCCTTGGGTGCTATAGCCAGACGCATGACGGTGACCACCGATGCGTCCAAAACAGGCTGGGGCGCCGTTTGCTGCGGTCGCCCCGCCAGGGGGATATGGGGCACAGCCTCCAGGAGATTTCACATCAATGTGTTAGAACTCCTTGCTGTCTTCTGCGCTCTGAAAGAGTTTCTCCCTCTTCTCAGAGGAGAACACGTTCTTGTGCGTACAGACAACACCACTGTTGTGGCGTATATCAATCGCCAGGGCGGCACGCACTCTCCGGACCTGTTTCGCCTGGCGTACAAGCTGCTCACCTGGGCCTCTCGCCACTTCCTGTCGATCAGGGCGGCGCACTTGCCAGGTGTTCGCAACACAGGCGCGGACCTCCTCTCCAGGGGTGTTCCGCGTGCAACCGACTGGCGCCTCTGCCCAGCCGTGGTGCACAGTCTTTGGTCCCGCTTCGGGCGGGCACGAGTCGATCTTTTCGCCTCGAGAGAGAACGCTCATTGCCCAGCTTGGTTTTCGCTGGAACGAGATGCGCCGCCAGGGTCAGACGCGCTGACACACCCGTGGCCGCGCGGTCTGCTCTACGCTTTTCCCCCCCTTCCTCTGATGCGTCAGGTGTTGGCCAGGATCAGAGCGGGGGCGCACAGGGTGATTCTGATCGCCCCCATTTGGCCGTCTCAGAGCTGGTTCTCCGATCTGGTCTCACTGTTAGACGGCCAGCCGTGGACTCTCCCTCTGAGGAGAGACCTCCTATCGCAGGCTCACGGGTCGCTGTGGCACCCCATGCCGGAAGCGTGGAGACTGACGGCTTGGCCCCTGAACGGGCGCGTCTCCTAGAGAGCGGCCTGTCAGACGCAGTGATAGAGACCGTCCAGGCTGCTAGAGCTATGTCCACTAGGTCGTTGTATACACTGAAGTGGCGTGTTTTCAGCACGTGGTGCAGAGACAGAGGCTGTGATCCTCTAGTCTGCCCTATTGGCGAGGTGCTTGCCTTTCTGCAACACCTGTTTGATCAGGGTCGTACACCCTCTACTTTGAAGGTGTACCTCGCAGCTATCTCAGCTTGCCATGTTGGCTATGCTGGCGTTTCCCCAGGCACTCACCCCCTTGCGTCGCGCTTCATGAAGGGCGTCAGGCGGCTCTGCCCCTCTTCCTCCCCTTCGGTCCCTACTTGGGACCTGGCCACTGTCCTACGTGGACTGGCCCTTACGCCCTTTGACCCTCTGTCGAGTGCCAGCCTAAAGATGCTTTCCCTTAAGACTGCGCTTCTGCTCGCTCTGGTCTCGGTGAAGCGTGTCAGCGATCTGACTGCCTTGTCGGTCAGTCCTGACTGTCTTGAGTTCACGCAAGGTGACGCGCGGGTCACGCTGCGACCAAATCCCTTTTCTCGCCCGAAAGTGCTGTCCACTGACCCTCGCTCGAGGGTCATTGAGCTCGCAGCCCTTCCTGAGACGGGCAGTTCTGTGCCCATTACTCTGTGCCCAGTCAGAGCGCTTCGTGCCTACTTGACGCGTACGCAGAGCATCAGGAAGACGAACCAGTTGTTCGTCTGCCATGGCGAGCGTGCCAAGGGTCAGGCCTTGTCTACCCAGCGCATGTCGCATTGGCTTACGGAAGCCATACGTCTGGCATATGAGGCGGCGGGTGTTCCTCCGCCTGTTCATGTCAGGGCGCACTCCACCCGTGGAGTGGCGGCTTCTTGGGCTTTCTGGAAAGGCGTCCCCATGAAGGATATCTGCTTGAGCGCTTCGTGGGCCTCAGGCAACACCTTCGCGCGTTTTTACGCATTGGACGTCACCAGGCCGGGTGTAGCAGAGAGTGTTCTCTCTGGGCCCGGCGGCAGTCCCATGGATCCTCCCACCTCGGGCTCCTTGGTGTAGGGCTCTTGAGGCTTGGTTGTAGTGATCCACTCGTACGTTTCGGCTTCGAAACGAAAGAGAACGTTACGGATACTAACGTATCCTCGGTTCTCTGAGTGAGAAGCCGAAACGTACGCTTCGGGCCTCAATCGCCGACGCTGGCGAGCTTGGCAAAGAGGACCTGAAGCGTAAGCGCAGTCAATATATAGACTTTCTGACGTCACGCAGGGCTGTCTAAGTGGTTGCCTGCGCGCGTCAGTGCGCTTACTGCCCTTTTTTCAAAGGGTTGGTTTAAAATGACTTCAGAAAAGCAGGAGATGATAGGCATCATCCACTCGTACGTTTCGGCTTCTCACTCAGAGAACCGAGGATACGTTAGTATCCATAACGATTTCCCATCTGCAGTCACTCACGACCATAAGTCAAGACTAAACCAATTCACCTCCACATCATAATCGTTTTTATTAGGACTACCTATTTTTATTAGCAATTTCACATAATTAAATGAATAAAAAGATGCTACTTATTGGTCTGTGTTGATATTTTTTCTCTTTTTTCCTAAGTAATATTTTGAATTAAATGTGTGTTATTTGTAATAAAGTCAGGTGTCACTGACATAGTTTAGCCCACCTTCTTGTCTGCTTAATTTGGAAGAGGAACTGTAGCCTACTCTGCGCCCCCAACCCCTCCCCTCATCCCCTCTCGGCTCGCTCAGCTTCTGTGCGGCTCCTTCAGCAGCAGGCAGGGGCAGGTAGCTTATCATAGAAAACCGTTTCGTGGCACAGATTTTTTTTCCCCCTCCAAGTTCGTGTGCCGCCCCCCACGTAATGCCGCCCTGGGCGGCTGCCCCGTTCGCCCATGCCTAAAACCGCCACTGTGCACCAGGGAACTGTAGTGACTCAGTCCTGGGTGGCCATGTTTGTCGGACCCATCTTGCTGTCATGTTCTGTAGAACGCTCTCATTATCTGATTAAGTGTTCCGCACCAGCAGACCACTAGAGCATTTCGGAAAGGCTTGGCTTCTGACCAATCAGCTGTCAACCTCGAGTTCCATGAAGGTCTTTCTCTCGTTGGTGTGTGTATGTGTGTGTGTGTGTGTATGAATCCAGGCCACTTCCCCAGAGCTTCCACAACTAATATTCAATGGGCTCATGCACTCACTTTGAGTCAGTTTGTCTCGCTTTCAAACATTCTCACACTCCCACACACACACACACACACACATGAAAAATCTTCGAATTCATCTCACTCTCTTTATTTCTCTTTATCATTCTCTTTCTAACTCATTCTCTCTCTCTCTCACACACACTCTTTTTCCATTCTCTTTTCCTTAGTCCTTGGCTTTTTTTTCACTTTGCTTTCAGTCAGAAAAAATCCCTTTGAAGATATTTGCTTTGTTTCATATTCTCTCTTAAACTTCTCAGACATCTAGTAAAAGCACACACACACAGACAGACCCTCATCCCCCTGCTACTGTTCAGCATGAATGGGTCTGTTAGGTAAACGAGTGGAGTGAACTGCCCCTCTGTCTAGGGTCAAGCCTGACCTGGTAAGTCTCTGCTTCCCACAACAGGAAGTCATTAATTAGAGTTTTTCCCCTCCTCGTTCTCTCTCTCCCTCTCTCTGACTCACTTTTTTTCATTAAGTGATCTCATAATTGCCATGAAAGGAATGTCAGGGGATGAACAAAATGAGGAAGTACTGCTATTAAGAACAGATTTATTATTGAGAGGTTATCATAGGGGTGTTGCGCCAGCAAGTGTCTCCTGACTGCAAGAAAAGCATTTCTTTTATGAAGTGTCAGGATAGACTTGAGGGACCAGATGAATTTGACAGCGCATTGAACATGCTTTGCCAGAGCTGTCTCAACACTGTCCCATCGAAACTGATTTACAAATCACAAGGCAAGTTTTTGCACAATGTTCCACAGAGAAGCGCTATAAAGATCATTTTAAAACCACAGTCATGGACCGAAACATAATCTGTTATGTGGGCCAATCAGTAAACAGAGGCAGAGCTGAGCTATGATGAATGGAAGTGCATTACAATGTGTAACATAATCAAGCATTTGCCAGAGAAGCAAAAAAGTAAAACCATGTGAAAGAATCCTTTAGCCTCAAGCTAAAGGATAGGAACCAGCAATGACAATCTTGAAATGTTGTTATGTTGAAACAGTAACTTTCAATTACATCCGTCAGCGACATTGTTGTTTCTGTTAAAAGGACATTTCCTTTGCCACCATAAGTTGGCTGAATTTCATGTAGGCTGCATTCTTTCCAACAGATAAGGTAATCTAATACAATTCAACTACACCACTAATCTTTATTAGTAGCAGTATTAGTAATGAGAGCTTCAGCAAAACTCATCTCAAAAACTCATACTTTCCGGTACTTGTGTACATAGTTTTTGGGAGAAAGGTCAAGAAACGAATGTTCCGTATGTGAATTAGAAGTACTTCTGACGTTTGTTATCTAACTGCATTTTGGAGAAAACATAACCCGTTGGAAGGCAAAATGTAAACCATTTACAAAAGCACACATACACAATGTGCATTCACATACATGTGCGGAAATATTTTTGTGACACCTTTGTGTTGGGTACTAAGACTTAAGTTCCTGAAGTTTCAAGGGCAGAACACTCACTTGCTCTCTCTCTCTCTCTCTCTCTCTCTCTCACACACACACACAAAGAGTTTTCTGCCCTAGTTTATCTGAGTCCTTTTCTGGGCCTCCGACGGAATGGCCCCCCAGTTTCCTGCGATAGCCATCGCCCTGAGGAAAAACCCACTTCCCCTCCCTGCCGACAGTTCTCCTGGATGGGCAGGAATTCCAGAGCGGCCCCTTCTTTACTCGGAATAAAGCTCCATGTAACACAAGGAAGAGGAGGAAGAGAGAGAGAGAGTGGAAGGGAGGAGAGAAGCGGGACGGTATCCAGACTCTCTCCTCGCTTCTGGAAGTCTGGATGAATCAGTCAGATTGCTCTTAACAATACTCAACAGCAGTGCAGGAATGTCAGCTATTTGGGGAAGAGATAAGGCAGGATTGGGCCACGACAGCTGCGTCTGCAGGGTACAATGGGAGATGAAAGTGTTCAGATAAGAGAAAACTCTGAGACGGAGACTGCGGACCACAGAGGATAACAACAGAGGGTGCAGTCTGACATTCGACTGTAAGGTGTTTGTTTCTTTAGTCCCACAGCCACTGAAATTAGGCCCCTTCATTTAGGTGCTCACCAAGTTTAATTGACTGGACTGATGTGTGATGTTGTCTATTGTTTCCCATTTTTGGCCTTTAAGATACTGATTAGGAACGATAGACGGTTGCTGATTTTTTGGACTTTATGAGCATTTACATTGTACTCGTTTATCACTTACTTGCTCAAGCACAAGTAACCACTGGCAGTAAAGATACAAACCCACAATTTATAGGCTACTAGCATGTAGATTAACCCCTACACTACCACTGCTGCTGATAAATATGCAACTGCATACCCCAGGTGAAGCATGTTTGCTTGAGTGTGGTGTTCTGTCATTGAGCACTGCATATTTCTTATCGTCTGAAGTAGTTATTAAAACTGTAATCATGTATGATGTTATTAGTGTGTAATAACTGGTTTATAACCTGTGCAGATGTTTGTATATAGAATATAGTGTGTATTGATATATTTTTGTTTACTATAAATCAATACCCATCACAAAACAAAGTGGGTTGGATTTATTGTGTTTTATATTTTGACCATACACTTGGGTCTGGGGAACACAGCACACCCCTAAATCATGGTTAGGGAGCCCGAAGAATATCACAGTTTTGAAAAGTGAAAGTAAGTTTCCCCATTCATTTAGCGTTGCAAGCTCTGCATGTCCATGTTCTTTTACATTTTTGTGTTTTCTTTCCTAGCAACAGCACTCAGTGACCTAGAACAGGGCTACAATGGATTTCTTCTCAGTTATGTACATGGGTTGCTCTGTACTGTAAAGACACAGCAGTAAGATACTGCAGACGCCAGCATTTCCGCATATCAAACTTCCTTATGGCTGCAGGGACTGAGCAGGCTACTATTGGCGTTATAGGAGTTACGCAACAGCTAACAAGCTAACAGAGACACAAGCAGATCGGAAGGGAGATTTGAGATGGCTTAACACCAAGAATTTCATTAGGTAGGAAAGATCCACCCTAAAAGTGAAGCAGTAATGTACGGAGGTCACTGACCGGTTCAGTCCAAGACAGCTGAGACGCAAAGGCCAAGTTAAACAGATGCTTCGAGTCCAAGAGGTTGTTAACGTAAGGCAACATGTAAACCATGTCTTATAAGGTCAAATAAATGGTAAACATTAGAGATGTCAAACAATATTTTATTTCAGCATGTGCCTTGCCATTTGTGCACTCTTGCTTGACATCGTAAATAAAAACGAAACTTTTAAAAACACATCCAATTTGGCAAGGTTGTGCTACCAAAGCAATGTATGAACTCTTTCTTTTATAGAATTAATAAATATAACATTCGTTTCATAAATTTTAACATTTGTGTTAATGCTATTTACTCAAGGAAAATGTAGCATTGAATAGCATTATGCTTTTAATGAAGGGTATGGTAAACCAATATTAAAGAGCTGAAACACCAGAATAACATTTTTGTTTGTTTGCTAGGATGCCACAGTAATGTAGGCATGCGGGTGTTGTGCCATCTTACAAAGACCGTGTTATAATAAGTACTATTGTAGTTGATACCCATCCCATTATTTTAGCAAGGCAGAGCGCAACCACTTGCGAACTCTGACATCAGTCTTTCCTTGAGTCTGGCAGCGCAAACCTGCAGCTTATCTGCAGCCTGACAGGGCAGAGAGTTCAAAGAGAGTTATCTCCCTCCAAAGAGACATTCACACAAACCATTTGTCTCCAGAAGGAGCCTTTCTTCTGACGGCTGTAGAGTTGAAAAGGGTTGGGATCCCCTCTGTGATGGCTCACCAAGCTCACCCAGGGTCTGCACTGGAGCTTTATGATGTCTGGAGGAATTCTTTTGTTTTTCCCATTTTTCTTCCTTCAGCTGTACTGCCTTTCAAATCCCTCACATGCAAGTGAATGAGTCATAACATCACACAGAATGAAGATACAATAAAGGATTGTTGAGAGACATGTGAGTCACGAAAATAAGAACTGAAGTATTCTGTACAGAAGTTGTTAAAGTATGAGAAAGATGAACTATGTATAAAGCAATAATTGTGTTGGTGCAGTGATAGGACATGAGTATGACTAGCATAAATATGACTAGCCTAGATTGGTGGTTAACATAGACTAGCATAAATATGACTAGCCTAGATCAGTGGCTAACATAGACTAGCATAAATATGACTAGCCTAGACCAGTGGCTACATAGACTAGCATAAATATGACTAGCCTAGACCAGTGGCTAACATTGACTAGCATAAATATGACTAGCGTTAGAGTCAGTGCAGTCATATAGGTTGCAATTATTTTTATATCATGGGACACTGAAAGATGGGAGAGTATGAAACCTGGGGACGATGTACTGTGGCTCCCTGCAGATGATGGGGTGTCATGTGATATGCAATATGTAACTTTGAACTGTAGACCACAATTCAACCTCAATCTCACACATTAACGATGCTAACTATTTGAATGGACTTTAATTTTTGTCAGAATGCACATGCACCAATGAGTGGTGGTCATTTATGCTATATGTATATAAATAAATAAATGCTATATCATGCTCTATATGCTATATGTGTATTAACATGCTGTGAAAGAGATTTTTATCCTTCTTTGATTTGCACTAAGATGCATTAAAGTTTGATCTGAACCAGGCTGATTAAGACAAAATTCATTTATTATTCCATGCATTATTATTTATTCAGTGCATCATTATTTAACCCCCCTCCACACACACACACTTTTACAGTGCATCTTTACACTTTTTAGATCATTGTTTTGATCTCACTAAAGCTTTCTGGGCTACACACACACACACAACTAAGCCGATCCATAACCTCTGGTCTGTTCACAGCATGCGTCCAGAATCTTTTCTGAACTGAACTGAGCCTTCACATGAAAACACTCTCAGCTGTCAAAGGCAATCCATCCCTTGGCGTGTGTTCTTAGCGAGATGATTAATCTCGGTGTGTAGCAGATACTGCTGCCATGCTTCAATAAGATGGAAGATGGATCCAGAAGAGATGTCCACGCTGACAGGTCCGCGCCATGATGTCAGGTTTCCTGTGAGGAGATGCTGACGAATACGCTTCCTGTCCTTCACGTCCTGACACAAGCCTGGGACCACCTGCTTGTCCTCGTTGTCTACTGTAGCTTGCAGACCCAGAAAGCCTCAAACTATGAGACTCACACACAATCACAAACCATAAAGGATACAATAATATTAGATACAATAATATTATCGTTCACATTGACAGTCTGTTGGTCGAGAAAGTCTGAAGTTGGATGGCTCATCATTAGGTGACTTACTATCACTTGCAAATGTGTGTGTGTTGAAAGTTGGAAATGACTGAAAGCAGGTAAGCACATATAGACTTCTATTATTCCTCCAAAATGATCTCCAAAAATATTGCTTCACATGCTGTCGACGTCATAGTATGTGGAATGGATGATGTCATTCTAATAGAGTTGTGCAAATCAGAATCGGAATCAGGTTTTATTGGCCAAGTATTTTTTACAGTAATAAATACAAGGAATTTACCTCTATTTCTCTCTCTCTCTCTCTCTCTCTCTCTCTATCTATCTCCCCTACATACAGTCATTCTATGGTATAGTTATACCGAATGCTGATGAGGGTTGTTTTGGTGGGTTTTTTTGTTCGTTTTTAGGGGAGTTGGGCAGCTGTGATGTGCATGATTGGTCATGCATTCTGTTTACTGCTCTTTGCTCAAACAAACTGTTACTGTTGTTAATTAAGGCACTGTATTTATGTCACTTTACTTTACACACACACACACAAACACACACACACACACCAAGGATGCAGTTAGCATAGAAATGCTATTGGGTCATTTCTGTCCACAAGCACTAGGCATCTGCATTGCTTAATCACACACACACACACACACACACACACACACTAAGCAACTGCACTTAGCACTGATGCAGAATGGTAGCTAGTTCTCTCCATCTAAATGAACACAAAAACACACACACACACACACAACAGCACACAGACACCCAATTACACAGATACACATTAATATAGTGACCCAGGCTTCTTAACATGCAGTCAAAATTCTTTTTTTTTTTTTTTGGGGGGGGGGGTTTGTGACTGTGGTGTCATGTGATCATGTGTGTGTGTGTGTGTGTGTGTGTGAGAGAGTCTCCTATTTTGCACTGCAGAGAAATAAACTGAAGCATATGAATATCTTTCAATGAGGACAGCAGCAAGTTCTGACCCACTTTCAGACTACTCAACTTTCTGACTCCCCCTGTGTGTGCAGGTGTGTCTACACTTTCTACTTTGTGTGTGTGAGCGTGTGTGAGAGAGAAAGTGTGTGTGTGTGTGTGTGTGCAAGTGTGTAGCTATACTTTATACTTTATGCATGTCTGTCTGTGTGTGTGTGTGTGTGTGTGTATGTGTGTGTGACAGACAGAGAGAGAGAGAGAGATGCATGGTGCCTTTTTTATTCGGGTGCTGCTGTGTGTTTGTGTGTTATGTGTGTGCGTGTGTGTGTGATGTATGTGTGTGAGAGGTCTATTAGGCACTGAACCCTTGTCCCGTAGTTCGACTAGTTAAGCGGTACTGACACTGGAATGTGAAGCGCTCACTCTCTCTGGGTGGGGGAGCTGGTGATGCAGGTTGACTTGCGATCATTAGAGATTCTTTCTCAGACTCTATTATGTAATGATTACTCTGCACCCTGGTGATCATGCCCAAGCCCGTATTAATCAAACTCAGTTAATTAGCCACTTTTAATTAATCCTCTGAGAGTTGAGTAATGGATTCTTTCAAAGGAGAACAAGGCAGAGAAAGTGGAAGAGAGAAAAAAGAGAGGGATGGAGAGAGAGAGAGAGAGATGCAGGTGATGCTGGAGAGTCAAGATTTTTGAAATTGAATACAATTTGTTATACAGACTGTGAATGCTCAGGGTTAGTTCAAACCAGATACTTACTGTAGTAATCCTGTTGTGTAAACCACATATCCAGTGATGCTCTGCAGAACACTGTCTGCTGTACAATAGACACAGAACACTGGCTCTATACTTTAGCTGAGGATATATTCTAATAACAGGAAAGTTTTGCAGCCCAGAGACAAGTCAGGACACATCTCAGCTCCGCTGGGAACTTCTTTCTGCTAAGGGCGGCAGAACAGTGCACCACCAGAGCGCTGTGTGGAGTCAGACATTTAATTGCCTCTCTGCTTCTCTCTGTTGTTCGATGCAGGCTGCCGCTAAGCTTGCATGGCATCTATTGAGAATGTGCCTTTGGCTTGATGTCTCAACTCATGGGACTGCTGCATGCATACTGTAGACTCACACACACACATACACAGTCACACACACACACACACACACACACATACAACAGAAGTGCATCATCGGCACGTGTTTGTGTGATTACATGTACAGTATGTGTTTGTGTACACTTCTGTTTGTGTGTGTATGAGGGTGTATGTATGTGCGTGTGTGTTTGTGTGTGTGTGTTTGTGTGTGTGTGTGTGTGTGTGTGTGTTTATGCATAAGTTATTCCCCAAGACAGTCACACTGCATTTTAAGCACTGTGGTGCATCACAGTAAATTATGTAAGCTATGCAAAAACTCTCTTTCTCTTTTTTCCTCCTCCATTTTCCCTGTGTTCTCCCTTTTCTTTATTTCTTTTCTCACCCTTTCTCTCTCCCCCAGTTTCAACAAACAATAGTGACCTTCTCAGAAAAGAGCTGTATTGAGTTCCTCGCTGCTCTTGGCTGATCTGGGGTAACGGAGGCTTATCGATTGAATGTGTGTGTGAGTGTGTCTGTGTGTGTGAGAGTGTGTCTGTGTGTGTGTGTTTGTGTCTGTTGTATTCTTTTGATGAATGAGTCACCCGTCCCCAGTGCTGTCAATCAAAAACAATTTAAACAGTTGAGGGCCTTATTAATTCTCACCTCATTGTCACATTGCAAGATGTGTGTGGGATATGGGAGTGTGTTTCGTGTGTGTGTGATTTTGTGAGTGTGTGTGTGTGTGTGTGATTTTGTGAGAGTGTGTGTGTGTGTGCGAGTCTGTGTGTGTGGGTTGGCAGGTGGATTTGACATATGGGAGGCAATCAACACATCTGTGGGAAGGAACAGGTTTTTATGACCACTCTCTCCCTCTGTGAGATGGAAGAACAGAACAGAGGGAAGCAGATAGATAGATAGATAGAGAGAGAGATAGAGAGAGAGAGAACAGTATACACAGTAGGGAGAGAAATAACAGAAGGACAGAAAGAGAGATAGCAAGGTTAGAGCAGAAAGGAGAAAGGGAACATATGTGTGAAGAAAGAAGAGAAAATAAAAGACAGAAGGGAAGAGAGGAAAGGAATGGAGGAATGGAGAAGAGAGGGA
The DNA here is from genome assembly GCA_017657215.1 of Limnothrissa miodon. Classification (NCBI taxonomy): domain Eukaryota; kingdom Metazoa; phylum Chordata; class Actinopteri; order Clupeiformes; family Clupeidae; genus Limnothrissa; species Limnothrissa miodon. Next base: position 1,283,281 of record JAGFZM010000017.1, read on the forward strand.
TAGAGGAGCGAGAGAATAAGATAAACAGGGAAAATACAGAATGAGAAAAAGAGAGATGCACATTGTGATCACTATTACTGAGCAGATGGGGTTCTTAGTCATCAGTGTGTGTGTGTGTGTGTGTGTGTGTGTGTGTGTGTGAATATGTGTACTCAAGTGGTTCTACATATAAAAGACCTATTCACAGATGTCGACTGAAATCCACATGTGTCACAAATGCCACTGCCATCAGTGTTTCTGACAGCATGTGAGTGCACACAAACACAGGAACACACACACACACACACAAAAACACTCATACAGAAACACAACCACCTACTAATTTTATCTGGAGAAAATCATGTGCAGAGTCTATTATCGCCTCATATAATGGTCAGATGATTGAGCATGTCTAGTTCACAATGTTCCTGCCTGGGCCTCAGACAATGCCCCTAATTACCTTCTTGTCTGAGGAAGTTTACTAAGCCTGTGTGTGTGTGTGTGTGTGTGTGTGTGTGTGTGTCTGCCTAGTCTTACCGTCACGCCTGTCCGCCTGGCACATTAACGTTTAGCAGAAACACACTCAAGCCCCTCTCATATCATTCCCTAATTCTACTAGGTACTAGGAGTTTAAAGCTTCTCATGAAACTGAATGAAACAGTAACATATGTACAGACACATGGATGTTATGTACCGGAGAAATATGACATTATTATCATCGAAGGAATCAATACTTTTTTGAGACGAAGCTGATGCAGCAGATTAATCAGTACGCTGTTGTCACATCTGAAAAATCAGTAGTCTTTTTATGTGCAAGTTTGCCATCAGTAGCGAGCATGTAATCTGGGGTAACGGAGGCTTATCGATTGAATGTGTGTGTGAGTGTGTCTGTGTGTGTGAGTGTGTGTCTGTTGTATTCTTTTGATGAATGAGTCACCCGTCCCCAGTGCTGTCAATCAAAAACAATTTAAACCGTTGAGGGCCTTATTAATTCTCACCTGTGTGAAGACAGTCAAATGCGTGTGTCTCACGCTCAATGCGTGTGAGTTGGCAGCCCTGCCAAGGTATATTATAGGATATCCGCACTTCTAGTAATTTCTTGTCCAATCAGAACTTGCTAAATACCTTGACTGGACGTAATAGTTGTATAGTTGATGATAATTAAAGGTCAATCCGGCTACATATTTTGTATTTGTATGAATGTTTTCCCGTAAAGTATGTCAGTTATCCGTCTGCTTTGATTTAAATGTCAGACAGAATGACTGGAATGTTCCGTGCATAAAAAAGACAGTCTGGAGCAGCCATGCTGATCCAAGCACAAAACTTGAAAGGGGAGTAAGTGAGTTGGTAAGTTGGAAATGCTTGTTTTATGCAAAGCCCAAACATCATATCTCTCTGGCAAAAAAGAGTCAACTTTAGAAAATCCATTTTGCAATGGAGCGTCAAGGTCAAAATATCCCCCATCCAACTATGACATCCTCTGAAGGTCTTTGGTTTAGCTTGCCAGGAGGCGCCGGCAGACCACCTCTCCACTCAAACCAGGGACACTGCATTGGCTCAGGTCACAAGTCGGAGGTCAAGGTGGAAGGGTGATATAGTTAGCTTGTTTCTGCTGTGTCATCTTCGGATCAGGATGAGTCTTGCCTGAGATTAGATAAGATTCTTGTGAATTTTGCAAAGCTAAAATAGCCTAATTAAACGGAACAAAAACACACCCTCTTTATTTTCTCTGAATAAACAGTTTTTTTTTTACTGTAATAAGGGAACTTACAGGTTCAGTTTCTTCTTTCCAATAAAAACTCTTAAGTTTATATTTTTATTTGTTACTTGTTGTACAGTTCAAATCCACCATTCTTCACCTTTTGTATATTGTTTGCATCAGAATACTTGCTGACATATAGTTTGTAAGTATGTAAGGCAATTCAGCTTCTTCCAAACAACATTTCGGTTTATATAATTTATTGGACTTTTTGTTTTTATTTTAATTTTTTGAGCTTATTTTTAATAACATTTCAAGTGGCAAACTTTAAAGCTAGCTAGCTGTTTGTGTCTGAAGGAATGTGTGTGTGTGTTTGTGTGTGTGTGTGTGTGTGTGTGTGTTCTATTTAGATTTTGTACAGAAGTTGTCACTCCCAGTGGGACATTCATTAGTGTGTGGAAAGCATGTGAGATAAATCCACACACACACACATACAGATGAATAGGCAAGTCACACTTGAAGGCAAACCCCATACACAACCATATAATTCCCTTCACACAGCAAGGTGCTTTCAGAAACAAGAGCCTGTATCCACACACCTATGTTTAAGCTTGACACACCTCCTCACACCTCTCAATCTGCCAATCAACAGTGTTTCTGCACGGAAACTGGCTAACTCTGGTTCCTAAGCCTCATGCTTTTCCCAGCTTCCAAATTACTCATTGGCCTCTCAACATTTGTTTGTTTGTTTGAGTATGTGTGTGTGTGTGTGTGTGTGTGTGTGAAAGAAAAAAGAAGTAAGAGATGAAGTTTTTGCTTTCCTTGTGTTTAAACAGGTGATGGCACCTAGATTGCTCATGCGTGACGCACTTTACTTTGGCTTCATTATGCTCCTGCAAACCTCCAGCTCAGCTTCTGCTGCACGTGAGCAGAAGGGAAAAACAGAAATAGGAGGAGGAAGGGGGGGTGGGTCACTTTTCCCCATAGATAGTCATGTTTATTTTATTAGAATTGCGAGCAAGCTCTCTCAGACCTTCAGTGTGTGTGTGTGTGTGTGTTTGTGTGCTTGTGTGTGTGTGTGTGTTTACAGGCGTGCGTTTCATTTGGGAAGGGATGGCACATTTAGGTGAAGTGGATGAAAGGAGAGTAGAAAAATTGCGGGGGAGGATGAGTATTTGTTGTGTGTGTGTGTGTGTGTGTGTGTGTGTGTGTGTGAGGAGAGCTGAGTGCTGGAGACAGGCGCGGAAAGCAAAGAGGAGAAAGCTGTTGAGTAAGCGCTCCATTCCGCTCTGGATGCAGGAAGAACTGGATTGCAGCTTCCTGTGGTTATTTGGACAGGAGCGCCGAGGGATGGAACCTTCCAGAAATGAGCTCATCCTCCTCTCTCTCTCTCTCTCTCTCTCTCCAGAACAGTCTGCCAGTGCAGGGCTGGAGGTCGCATGCACATATGCACACACATGCTCCTAACAGTGCACTAACAAGTTATGTACACACATAATCTACACACACACACACACACATACACACATACATACACACACACACAGTATTGGTATGGATGTGGTATAAAATAGTGAGAGAACATCTATCTATCTATCTATCTATCTATCTATCTATCTATTGATCGATTGATCGATCTATCTATCGATCAATCAATCAATCAATCAATCTCTCTATCTCTCTATCTACCCTCCCAGCCATCAATTCATCCACATTACCCTCTACTGAACATACTTCTGTGATACCCATTCACTGGGTTATGTGGGGACTTGTAGCCTGCAGTATCCATGATCATCAGAAAAAAGGATGATCCAATGAGACCGTCTCTCAGAACAGGAGTGACTGTGTGTGTGTGTGTGTGTGTGTGTGTGTGTCTGTCTGTGGGTTCCTCTTAGGCTCTGACAGTCCCTCTGACAGTCCCCAGTGACATGATGAGGCTTCTGTAAGTTCAGCATTAGATTTATCACAAAGCTCTAGATCTTACCCCAGATATATACTATAACCCCCCCCCCCACACACACACACACACATACACACACATTCCCACCCCCAGCACACAGATAATGATGTTTTAGACCTAAATATGCAGTCTTGTTGCATTAACAATTAATCACAGTGAAAGAAATATGTGCTCTAGTCATATAGAAAGTCATAGCAGACACACACACACATACACACAGGCACACACACTCAAACACACACACACACACACACACACAAACACTTTAGTTCTCAGTATTTTGCAGTAAATTCTGTCTCCTTAAAGCAGATCCAACCTTGATGACTAGACTCATCAAAATTCAGTCCCACGATTCAGAACTTCACAGTTTCTTTTGAATTTACTTATTTATTTATTCATATTTCCAACTTTGCACCAGTCTGAAAAGAGTCAGTGAGAAACGTTACGGATACTAACGTATCCTTGGTTCTCTGAGTGAGAAGCCGAAACGTACGAGTGGATGATGCCTATCATCTCCTGCTTTTCTAAAGTCATTTTAAACCAACCCTTTGAAAAAAGGGCAGTAAGCGCACTGACGCGTGCAGGCAACTACTTAGACAGCCCTGCGTGACGTCAGAAAGTCTATATATTGACTGCG
>JAGFZM010000018.1:0-115549 GCA_017657215.1 Limnothrissa miodon
TCACCTTGCGTGAACTCAAGACAGTCAGGACTGACCGACAAGGCAGTCAGATCGCTGACGCGCTTCACCGAGACCAGGGCGAGCAGAAGCGCAGTCTTAAGGGAAAGCATCTTTAGACTGGCACTCGACAGAGGGTCAAAGGGCGTAAGGGCCAGTCCACGTAGGACGGTGGCCAGGTCCCAAGTAGGGACCGAAGGGGAGGCAGAGGGGCGGAGCCGTCTGATGCCCTTCATGAAGCGCGACGCAAGGGGGTGAGCGCCTGGGGAAACGCCAGCATAGCCAACATGGCAAGCTGAGATGGCTGCGAGGTACACCTTCAAAGTAGAGGGTGTACGACCCTGATCAAATAGGTGCTGCAGAAAAGCAAGCACCTCGCCAATAGGGCAGACTAGAGGATCACAGCCTCTGTCTCTGCACCACGTGCTGAATACGCGCCACTTCAGTGTATACAACGACCTAGTGGACGTAGCTCTAGCAGCCTGGACGGTCTCTATCACTGCGTCTGACAGGCCGCTCTCTAGGAGACGCGCCCGTTCAGGGGCCAAGCCGTCAGTCTCCACGCTTCCGGCTTGGGGTGCCACAGCGACCCGTGAGCCTGCGACAGGAGGTCTCTCCTCAGAGGGAGAGTCCACGGCTGGCCGTCTAACAGTGAGACCAGATCTGAGAACCAGCTCTGAGATGGCCAATTGGGGGCGATCAGAATCACCCTGTGCGCCCCCGCTCTGATCCTGGCCAACACCTGACGCATCAGAGGAAGGGGGGGAAAAGCGTAGAGCAGACCGCGCGGCCACGGGTATGCCAGCGCGTCTGACCCTAGCGGCGCATCTCGTTCCAGCGAAAACCACGCTGGGCAATGAGCGTTCTCTCTCGAGGCGAACAGATCGACTCGTGCCCGCCCGAAGCGGGACCAAAGGCTGTGCACCACGGCTGGGCAGAGGCGCCAGTCGGTTGCACGCGGAACACCCCTGGAGAGGAGGTCCGCGCCTGTGTTGCGAACACCTGGCAAGTGCGCCGCCCTGATCGACAGGAAGTGGCGAGAGGCCCAGGTGAGCAGCTTGTATGCCAGGCGAAACGGAGAGCGCGTGCCGCCCTGGCGATTGATATACGCCACAACAGTGGTGTTCTCTGTACGCACAAGAACGTGTTCTCCTCTGAGAAGAGGGAGAAACTCCTTCAGAGCGCAGAAGACAGCAAGGAGTTCCAACACATTGATGTGTAATCTCCTGGAGGTTGTGCCCCATATCCCCCTGGCGGGGCGACCGCAGCAAACGGCGCCCCAGCCTGTTTTGGACACATCGGTGGTCACCGTCATGCGTCTGGCTATAGCACCCAAGGCGCCGCCTCCGGTGAAGGAGGACGGCCTGCGCCAATGCGCGAGGGCTAGCCACATGCGTCTGGATACTAAAATCCGACGGGCGGGGTTCGACCTGGAGGATACACCTAGCTCCGCTAAGGCGAGCTGCAGCGGGCGTAAGTGTAAGAGGCCGAGTGGGACAGCGCCGCCTGCGGCGCATAGGAGGCCCGTCAGCCTGAGACACAGCCTGGCCGAAACGCAGGCACCGAGTTTGAAATGGCGTAGACACGCCCTGACGTCCTGAAGCCTCTTTGGTGTGAGCGTCGCTCTCATCGAGCGTGAGTTCAGCCTCACGCCCAAGAACTCGACCTCCTGGGAGGGAGAGAGCATGCACTTGCCTAGGTTCACTAGGAAACCCAGACTGTGCAGGTGACGCAAGACCACGTGGGTCTGTGACGTTAGGAGCTGTCTGGAACCAGCCAGCAGCATCCAGTCGTCCAAGTAATTGAGGAGTCTGATCCCCTGAGCGCGTAGAGGAGCGATCGCCGCCTCCACGCACTTCGTGAAGCACCGAGGTGCTAGAGATAGACCGAAGGGGAGGGCTGCGTACTCGTACGCGCTGCCCTCGAAGGCGAAGCGTAGAAAACGCCTGTGCCTCGGGACTATGCCTATGTGAAAATAGGCGTCCTGAAGGTCTATGGTGACCATGTAGTCCCCCTGGCGGACCGACTCCGCCACCATTCGCCCCGTGAGCATGCGAAAAGTGAGAGGTTTGAGCGAAGCATTGAGCGCTCTGAGGTCTAGGATAGGGCGAAAAGCGCCCGACTTCTTGGGCACCAGGAAGTACGTACTGTAGCGACCTGCGCGCGCCAGCGTCGGATCCACGCGCTGAATAGCGCCCTTTCTTAGGAGATCGCAAAGCTCTTGTCTGATCGCAGGGGCCCTGGTGGGGGGCACCACTGACTCCATGACACCTCTGTAGGGCGGGGGTGGCCACCTGAACTGCAGTTGAAAGCCCCTCAACACTGTTGATAGGACCCAACGCAACGTTGTGCACATCACCCAATTCTGCCGGAGCAGAGCGGCGGCATGAGGAGGCAGCAAGGACAAACGAAGTGCTATGCTGCCTCCGGGTGGCACTAGGGGGGCCGAGGTCAAAGACTGAGGCTGTCCGCGAAGCCGAAGAGCGTCCGACTGACAGACCAGAGACCCGACAGTGTGTGGGGGCTGAGGGCCAGTTAGCCGTGTGTGAGACCGTTGGGCGCTCACGCGTGACTGAGAGGCCGTGCGCAGTACTTGCGACGCCCGGTGAGGCGGCCGACTCAGCGCGCACGTCAGCGAAATCCGATGTCGGTGAGCTGTGCGCTTCGCCTGCGACACCCCGTAGGGCGGCCGACCTGGAGCGCGTGTCAGCGACGTAGGGGGTCGATGAGCCGCGCACTGCACCTGCGACGCCCCGTGGGGCAGCCGACTCGGAGTGCGTATCGGCGACGACCTCGACGAAGGGGGAGAAGCTACCCGTCTGGCCAAGGGCAGATTTGTCAGCCTGAGCAGACAGTTCTGCGCGTATCTGGGCGAGGAATCGACCGACAGAAGCGGCGAGAGAGGACGGGGGGGACTTCTCGACCGTGAACGACTCCGAAGCGTCGCATGTCCACTGCCCAGAGGCGAAGGGGACAGCGAACGCGGAGGCGGCGACACTAGTAGAGGCCTCGGAGCCACCTGGGCGCCGTAGAGGCGAGTCATCACGCGAGGCGCATAGCGCGGAGCGTGTGTCAGCTGAACGCGCGTCGGAGACCGTGTGGGTGCCCCAGTGCGCGGTAGCGCTGCTCGTGAACGATTCAGAGGCGTCGCATGCCCACTGCCCGAAGGCGAGGGGGACAGAGGACGTGGAGAACGTGGCAGAAGTGGAGGCCTCGGCGCCACGTGGGCGCCGTCTAGGTGTGTCGAAACGCGGGGCGCAGAGCGCGGGGCGTGTGTCAGCTGAACGCGCGCCGGAGACCGTACCGGTGCCCCAGTGCGCGATAGCGCTGACAGAACAGAGAGCGTCCTCCGGCCTGGGCCGGGGCTCATTTTCAAACATTGCCCCAGGGGCTGTAGCGTGTGTGCGGAGTGCTTGTGAACAAGGCAAACTCAGCGCCCCGTGAGGGGGTGAGAACAGAGAGGACCGCCGAAGTGGGGGAGAACGCCCCGAGCTGGGGACTGCAGAGCGAGGACCCGGGCCTTTGAGAGCACACAGAGGCGTAACAGTCAATGGATGGCGATCGCATGACATGCTCTGCCGCGCACACGCGACCCCATCAGGGTCGCTGTGGCCTCTTACGCCGCTCCCGGCTAACCGGGCCAAGTGGGTTGCAACCCGGCAGCCGGCTGTGGCGCGGCTGTGGCGCGGCTTTGGGCGCGTCCGCCTTCTTCTTTTGCGTCCTTTGAGGCGTACAAGCACGCGTCTGAGGAGCAGCGGGAGTGGTCTGTTGAGGCGGGGCACGCTTGGGAAGCACGGGTTGCAGGGCCTGAGCCGCCGACCTCGTCTTTTCCAAGCGATCGCGCTGTAGCTCCAGCGCCTGGCCAAACAGTGCATCGGCGGAGATAGGAGCATTCAGCAGATGCTTCTTCTCCTTCTCCGGCATGGAGGAGAGGTTTAGCCAGAGATGCCTGTCTAAGACGACCAGTGAGCCAAGGGAGCGCCCGTCGGCTTTAATGGCCGCCCGAATAGCCAGTGAGGTGAGGGCGGTAATTCTGCGGAGCTGATGGACGGTCAGCTCTGAGTGCTGCGTAGCCAGCTCAGCCACCAGTTCCTCCGCCAAGGAGGAGAGGAGAAAGGCGGTGTTTAGCGCCCTAATCGCCTGGCCTGTGCAAATGAAGGCCTTGGAAGCGAGCTTCTCCGTGCGTTGACACGGCTTGGAGGGGAGCTCGGGAGGCGATGTCCAGGTGGCAGCAGAGGCTGGTGCAAGGCAACCAGCGACCGCATCCTCAACGCGAGGGAGCTGCAAGAGGCCAATGGCGCCCGCCTTGTCCATCGCGTAAAACGCTGCGTGTCCCTGGATAGGGGCAATGGCGGCGTAGGGAGCCTCCCAGGAGCCCTGCGCATCGGCCACAACCGTGGGGTGAGCGGGGAGGGGGAGAGCATCTGGAGAGGGCAGCGCACCGGAGAAGGGGTCGAAACGCCCTTCCGGATAGCGCTGAGGCGGAGGCAGGCCTAGCCTGTTAGCCGCCTGAGTAGCCAGAGAAGCTAGCTCGGAAGCTAGCTGAGCGGCGTGGGTCTTGACAGCCGGAGGCATATCCTCGACGGTGGCGCCGTGAGCTGAGAGGAAGGAGGACATCTCCTCCTCATCCACAGCTTCGATAACTGGCTCGTCATCGGTGTCGCCTTGAGGCGGCGTGGTAGCCGCGCGGGCGAAGAGCGCGCCAATGGAGCTAGCAGGACTAGCCTGGTGGGCCTCGGTTAGCTGGCTAGCTGGTAGCAAGCTAGCCGCTGAGAAGCTAACCGACGGTCGATTAGCCACTGAAGCTCGATCGATGAGCCCAACCGGGTGCGGAGACGCCGGGGAAACATCGAGAGACTGGTGGGGAACAATACCCCTAACGCCAGCGGGGGAAGAACCTGCCCCCGAAACGCCAGTGGAACCCACGAAGAATGCCGCTCTGTTGACGATAGCTGTAGGGGAGAGGCGTTCGCAAGGCGAGCAGAGATCTGGTCGCGAAAAGGCGAGCATAGCATGCTCGCTCCCCATGCAGATGAAACAGATGGCATGGCGGTCGGAGATCGCCATTGCGCGGTCGCAATCGGTGCATCGGCGAGTAGCCATCTTGCGTCTCGTGGTACCAGAAGTCAGGGACCGGCGTGAGCACTTTGAGCAAGACAGGAAATCCCTCGAAGAGCTTTGAAAAAAAGCTGTTTTGGTGGGCTTTGACAAAAGCCGTCGGTTTAGAATATTTGCAAAGGCAAACGGAGACAATCAGAAATACACAAGCAGTAGCGAGGTGAAAATGGCAAAGAGGACCTGAAGCGTAAGCGCAGTCAATATATAGACTTTCTGACGTCACGCAGGGCTGTCTAAGTAGTTGCCTGCGCGCGTCAGTGCGCTTACTGCCCTTTTTTCAAAGGGTTGGTTTAAAATGACTTCAGAAAAGCAGGAGATGATAGGCATCATCCACTCGTACGTTTCGGCTTCGAAACGAAAGAGAACTTGGTGTTTGTGCAACACCATTAAGTGCAATATAACTAGCCTATGTCACCAATTTGTTTTTTAGTGTTTGCACTTTGTTTAGAAGCCTCTTTGGGTCAAGCTCAAGAAACCTTTTGAAAAAAATCAAAGGTCCCATCAGCAGTACACATGCCTTTGTTTTGGTTTCACACTTATGGAGAACTTCAGCACCATCAATTACCACTGCAACATCTACTGGGTCCACTGGATCATCCTGGGAGTAGACCAGAAGGATCTTCATGGGTTGCTGGCTGCTTCGGTCATTCTCCTATATAAAATAAAAACACATTACATTAGCATAAGAGAAACTCTACTATGGTACGGTAAAATCCGTTCTGGTCAGAGAAAACACACTTGCAGTAACTCATGATGCTCATTACTCATGCCGCCAGAGTAAAGATGCACTAATCACACTGTTGATTGAAAATTTGAGCCATTTTGATTAAATCATACCTACACCAGGATTTAGGTCTGGATTTCCTGGTTAAAATCTTGGAAAGATTTGAAAAGTTACATTTGGTCCTAAACCATGTACTTATACTTATACCTCCAACATTTTACAGAGTATCCAATATCCAACTGTACAGACAAGATGGAAGGGTCAAAACAAATAACCATATCATTACAAATGGGTATACCTGGCACTTGAGAAACAGGTCATCACTGCTCTCTCCAAAGTATTCAATGAGGCAGCAGATGATTGCATCTCTTTGATGCTCGACACTGTGGAGCTGTTAAGAGACACATTGGTTGCACATTTATGCATGACATAATAAAACTTATCAGACAAACGTTTGAACAGACATAACTCACAAGACACAATGTTATGCAGTGAACAAACAAAACAGAGAAAATTGTTTTACATTATAGGCTTGTCAAGCAGTTAACATTGTCTGTGATTACATCATCTCATACTACTGGCATTCTCCAAACCAGATTCAGGGAATTATTTTCTGAATATCTTGAAGTTTCTATACTACTTTATGTTTCACAGTCATTGAAATACAAATGAGAATAAAATTACCGGGCCTAAAGTATCCAGTATAGGGTGAATCTACGTACCAGCCACTCTTCCTTTCGTTGTCATGACTCTTAGATGCTGTGGTGTGTGCTTCAACAACTTGCAGTATGTTGTGATCCTTGGGATACGCTGTATATTTGAAGATTGCATCAGACAAAGTGTGCCTAATAGCTGCCTTCACCCTTGAGTCGCTGAATAATGTTCCATTCACATGATACAGTTTATTTGCCTCTTGCACAGTCAACTCCACATCACGTGAAAACTTGGGTATCTCAAAGTGGAGAGGCCAAGGATCTATTCGGCAAGAATCAGGGAGGATCATAGTGTCTCTTGAGCTAATGCTCAAGTTTTCATCAGCACTATATTGTGACTCATTATTTGGCGCATCATTTGCTGATGTTTCAGTAGAACTCAACAGCTCAGATTCAGCTATAGGGCTAAAGGTAAGTGTGATGGTGGACTCCGCTTGGACGATTTTGATTGTGCTCTTGTCACGTATATCTGCTGTTGAGGTCAGTGTGAAGTATTCATTGCCAAAGTCTTTATCCTCATACATTATAGAAAAATCACCATCAAGTTGGAATGTCTCCAGTATTATTGCACGAAGTTCTTCTAAAGTTTCAGGAATGCCAGAGGGAAGAGTAAGCTTCCTTACATCACAGTCTTTAATCACGACTCGTAATTGGGCTGGCATAGACATTCCTGCTGCACTGGATACATTCAGCTGTGATGGGGAAAAAAAACAAAGAATCATTTAGTGACTGAAGTTGACTCTACAATAGGAGTTAATCAATAAAAAAATCCCCTTATATCTTATGTTGGATTACTTCTGACTATAACAATCTGGTAGGCCAGGAAACATGCTCAAGTGGGTGAGGATGGGCACATTTCATTTTTCATACACACGTGTTAGAGTTAGTTTAAAAAAAAAAAAAAAAAATTTCCAGCAATTTAGCAATTGATCGCTATTAAACGTGTTTTCCAGTTTTTAACACTTTCAGCCCCTTTCACAGGTTGTCTAAAATGCAATAAAGTATTTGACACCGAAATTTTGACGATTGCTCCTGTCTCGGCTATTTGGGAAATGTAGAATCGCCTCTGCCTGCTTCAAAATGGCTAGCAATGGACATTTGTTGTTTCTATCCTTAAAACACTAGTTTTAAAAAAGTGCTACTCACCGAGTGGTTAGTGTTAAAAACCAAACTATACCTTTAACTAAGTAATATTTACATAATTGCAACAAAAACAAATACTGCCCTAGTCTAAATTTAACATTTAAGGGTAATGCTGCCACATCAAATGATTTGTATACAATTACCTATTCCGATGCACAAATAAAGTGTTTTAGAGTCACCATTTGTCTTCCTGCGACTTTGTATGCTGTTAAGGCAAGGAAAGGCAAGTTTATTTATATAGCGCATTTCATACACAAAGTAGGCAGTTCAATGTGCTTTACAAAGACAGAAAATAAAAACATAGTGGATAAAATAAAGTAAGAAAACAAACAAATAAGATTAAAGGAAAGAGTAAAAAAAGGGATGCACATCAGACAGCTGTGGTTGTTCAAGGACTTCTACCTTTCTTGTGTATTCTACTTCAAAAGCCCGGAAATGTTCATCATACCATGCACTTAATATCTTCATGACAAAATACAGTGTTCCTTGCACAATGATGATATGAATTATTTCTACAAAATCAGGCAATCCTCCAGTTTGTCCATAAGGTAACAGCATCCCAACAGCATAGTCAGTTCCCAGAATCGACACTTTTTTGCCATGTTTACTGACAATTCACTGGGAAACTTCCTTGCAATTGACTCTTTAAATCCTCTCTGAGAACCTCAACAGCAACTCTAGAAACTTTTGAAACTGAGAGTGTTGGCTTCCAACAATTTGAGTCATGGAGATTGTATGCAGTCATGGACTGATGTTTCTTAGCCATAGTCTTTAAGATATTTCGAAAGGAACCAGTCTGTCTCACAATCTTCTTGAAAAAGCTATGTTTCCCTTCAAACCTCATGGTCCACAAAGCCACTACAGGTCCAAAGGCTGTAATGAGCCATGGGTAGTGCTCAAGAAAATGGTGCTTGGGAATAATTCTCTCTCCTGGGAACACTTCCATAAATCTGTGTCGGTGCTCTCCAATCTTACTCTCAAGGCAACCAATCGTGTATGGTGTATGAACTGGCGCCATAACAAGTTCAACAATATCTTTAAGAGTCATTATAACCTGCCACACAAGGTCATCTTCTGGTACTTTTCTGCCAACCATGAAGGGCAACAGCCGCAACAAACACCAGTTCTCATGTGCGTTGCCTCCTATACTTCTTCGTGATGTTAAGTCTGTTGGAACAACTTGAGGGCAGTTTGTTTTGTCAGACCATTTGTAGGGAAACTGTCTGACAGAATGGTTTAACTCCACAAGAGAGAAAAACTTCTTCTTGAGAAGAATATTCAGACATAGAGCAAGTTCTAAGGGTACTATTCCCTCAAGCAAGTCATGCATAACATCTGGAGGGTACCCAGAGATGGCATGAAAAAAACAAAGTCTGTTGGAGATGGCGCACTGCGATTTTATGCCAAAACAATGGCCTTGTGTAGAGTCATTCAATGCCTTTTCAACATGCAGACAGTGGTCAGTCTTTGTTCTAAGTGGGAATATTCCTGCATTTATGTCCTGAATCTGAGAGCGTTCAGCTGTACAGAAGCGGCAATAATGTGATGCAGAAAAGCTTTCGACAAACCCCCCAATTGAATGAGCTCCTAGATTGTCAGCAACCACACAGAATGCAGTGCCTTTGAGTTTTTTATTCAAACATGGAACAAAAATCCCTTCGTCCTCCAAAATCTTTAAATCTCTGAGCAAAGGTTCTAGCACTGTAGGGTATCCATACCGTTTAACATCATCTGCCCTGCAAAGGATGGCAAGAAAAATAGAGGACAGTGTAGATCTCAAAGTGGCAGGGATATCTCCCAAAACCCAATAAACGGCTGTGATCTTGTGCCTCTTTCGTGACGTCCCTAGTGGATTACAAACTTCAAAATCATCAACATACAGTATCAATGACAATTTTGTATCATCTGTAGATAACAACTCGTTGTCTCTGTAGTGCGAGCCATCATGAAAGGACTGGTAACATGCTTCAGAATGTGTCCTGCCATGGAATAGACTGTCTTGGATGTCCTTTTTGTCCAGAAAGCACGGCAAGTCCAGAAAGCACGGGCAAAATTGGCACATACTGAAAGGTTTTGTGCTCCTTGTTATCAAGAATGTATTCAACAGGTTCGATGACAGAATATTGTTCCTTCAAGTTTGTAAGATGTAAGATGTGCCAAAAGGCCCCTCTGCGGCCAAAGCGGAACTTACAGGGTTTTGCTGGCAAATATTTTTCACTCGTTCTGAAACCACAGAATCGTCAATATTGCAGCCATGCTTTTGCAAAGTGTTTTGTAAAATTTCTTTAATGACGGGACCTAAACAGCAGAAAAAAATGAAATGAAGCTCTTCTATGATGAAATTCAAACATGAGTTGGAGACATTAAAAATGCTTTCCAATTTAAGAAAGAGACATCCAAGTCTGTCAACAATTGTCTTTCTTAAATCTTCTTCCTCTACGAAGACAGAATCAAAGTTGCCTTCATTTGCTTCTCCCTCGCCAAATAACTGCCTTTGATCATCCTGAAAAACTGATCTCTTGAAATCTTCATATGTATGAGGAGTGTGCTTTTTGCTTTTGTGAGAAAAAAATGTTTTATATATGTTTGTGGTGTGATCACAATCTTGGAAAACACAACTTACAGTTTCAAATCTTTTAAGATGGCTTCCAAGGTGCTCAAAATATTGCCTCTCTGTTTGGAAACCACAGGATCCACATACAAGACATGTAAACGGTCTAAGCTGATTTGATGCAGTAGATTGCGTGTGATATCGAGACAAATGGGTATGCAAAGCACTCCAGTTTTTGAAAGAGCAGGGACAATCAGAATGTAACCATGGTACTAACTGGTTTCGACCCCGTGTCCATTTTTTAGTCTATAATGTTTCAACAATTCCAACCTCCTTTGTGCCACAAAATCACATGTTTTGCAATGCCAATTCATTTTATTAAGGCATATTGCCAGTTAGACGTCAATGTCTTTTCATTCAGTTGTAAATGTTGGTTGTCAGTGCTGCAAATAGAAAAAAAAACAACATCCTAGTTAGCCTTTAGCATCCTAAACAGTATGAAACGGATTAATCAAATGAAAAATGTTGCATAGTGGGCCTTTAAATTGATAGACCCAGCATTCAAGCCCCAATGAACGTTCTAAATTAACACTGGTTGATGAGACACATTGCCTCTTGTAGATGTTGACAATACTTTGAGTTGCTGTTTGTTGATCTCAGTGCATTTCTATATAACACCTTAGGATTTGTATGATTATACTGTTTCCCATGGAACAAAACTGCTGCATATAGCCACATAGGCAACCCTCCTTGTTTTAAATCTACGACGAAAATCGCTAACTCTGTGTAGCCTTAAACAATTCTAGGTTTTCTGCAGGGTTGTGGAAGACAAAATGAAACAAAATATTTGTTTTTAAGGAAAAGCATTTTCATAAACACAAAAGCGATCTTTTCAGATATTCAACTCAAAATTATCTGGCACAATGTCGGCGGAAGGGAAAGGGTTCTGCGTCATGAAAATGGTTGAATTTTCTCTGGCTAAACTACCATTTTACACAGCGGAAAGTAAAAATAACGTTAGCGAAGTTTTCCCACATGCTTTCCCACATCTACAGATGGCATCTAACTGCTAGCTTTAAACTAATTTCAACTGATTATCCTTCTGTATTTCACCGTTACCCAAAGCTCTGTCAGCTCTAATGGAAATACTTTTCTGGAGACTGAAATTTAGATGATGGCAGAACTAGCTAACGAAACTAGCTTCATTTCCAAATTAAGCTACTCTTATACACACCGCATTTCAACACCTCTTGCATGCTATACATTTTAAAGTTTATTAACGCCACTCCGAACAATTTTACAATATGAACTTTGAAAACAGTCCTTACCTTATCGTGAAGATGATTTGCAAAAAGCCTTCAGCACGTTGTCGCCGTTATTCAGAGATCCGCTCCCTTCACTCCTCTCTTATTCAAGTGCAAGCCGCCTTGTTCATTTCAAATGTGCACGTCTTCTTCCTTCTCGTCTTCTTCTTTAATTTTATTGGCGGTTGGCATCCAACACAGTGTATTACCGTCACCAAAATGTGCATGTCTACTGATTACTAAGAATTTCGGATACATTTCACCTGGCACTTTTAACATTTTACATATATCCTGCAGGGAATTTACCAATAAGTCAAAGTCAAAGTCAGTTTATTTGTCAATTTCTTCAGATGTACTTGACATACAAAGAGATCGAAATTACTTTCACACTGTCCCATGCGTAGACATTGACAACAATAAGAGCAGATGCACACAAAAACAGTTTTAAACAATGAGGTAGTAGAAAAAAAAAAAAGTGCAAGTAGGCTTAAGGCATTATACTTATGTAACATACAGGGTATAACAAGACAAGACAAAAACATAACATAGTAAAATAAATTTTTGCAGCAGCAGTAGTAAAAATATATAGCAGCAGGTGTGTGCAATTTGCAATAAAGAGGTATTATAAATACTGCAATGAAGTAGTTGTAATATAAATATTGGTAAAAAAAATACTAAAAAATATAGCAACAGGTGTGTGCAATTTGCACTGAAGAGGTGGTTATTTCCAGTCAAGAGTGTTGTTTTAGTTCTTAGTTCAGAGTGTTTGTTCCTTGTTGGGGAGTGTGTGTGTGTGTGTGTGTGTGGATGGGGTGGGGTGGGGGTTGGGGGGGTAGAGTCCAGTCTGTCTGTCTTCCTATACTCCTACCAGACTGGTGGTTCTGCTAGCTGGCTAGCTATTGGTGAGCCTGGTAGTGCGGGAGCGGAGACTTCTGTATCTCTTTCCAGAGGTCAGGAGGCTAAACAGACAGTGTGCGGGGTGGGTTGCATCGTTGACAATTGTGATGGCTTTGTTGGTGAGACGGGTGGTGTAGATGTCTTGCAGGGAGGGGAGTGGTCCACCAACTATCCTCTCCGCTGATTTCACAATGCGCTGCAGAGCTTTCCTGTTGTATACAGTGCAGCTACCGCCCCACACAGTGATGCAGCTGGAAAGGATGCTTTCAATGGTCCCTCTGTAGAATGTGGTCAGGATGGGAGGTGGAGCACTTGCTCGCTTGAGTTTGCGCAGGAAGTAGAGGCGCTGTTGTGCTTTCTTGGCCAGTGATGCAGTGTTGGTAGTCCAGGAGAGGTCCTCACTGATGTGCACTCCCAGGAACTTGGTGCTGCTCACCCTCTCTACAGCAACGCCGTCGATGGTTAATGGGTGGCAGCTAGTGTGTCCTCTCTGGAAGTTGACAATAACCTCCTTGGTCTTGCTAACATTTAGCAGGAGGTTGTTGTCTCTGCACCACGTGGTCAGGAGCTCGACCTCTTTCCTGTAGTGGGTCTCATTGGATGCAGCTCCTTGAAATAGCATGTACAGTTCCAAGTATGTTTTACTTAATAAAATTACGTGATTGAGTGTAGTTTATCTAATATTATAGTGAAATTCACAGAATGTTGCAATTTTATGTATATCATACACGTTTAATTATAGATTATTTACAACACCCCAAAGTCATTTTTTACAGTTGATGGCATTTTAGTGGCACTTATTTCAAGGAGCTGCATCCAATGAGCACTTGTACACTCATGTGTGATTTAGCGCCATAATGTAATAATTTACCAATAGTGTAAAGAGGCACAGGCCTCCTATGGAAAGATACATAGGGGGAGTGTAAGTGATCTGGTTTGTAGGCAGCTATTTGAAAGACACAATAGTAACAATAGAACTCAAAGAATGCTTTAAATCCAATAAATAAATTAAGTCATATTAGGACATAAATACATTGTTGGCAACAGTTATTAACCAGGCCAATAAGGTAATAACTAGCCAATACCGTAATTGTTACTGGTAAAAGGTTATTATAGTATTAGTTGTGACATTTTCATACACTATTGGCAAATTATTACATCATTGGCTTCATTATTAAATTATTGACCATTATTACATTATCGGCTGCTACAGGGTTTAACATGAGATCTATTCTGCTAGTTGCCTTTGCCTAGCTAATTTACCTGCCACAGTGTATTAAATGCGCTATATACATAAACTTACCCTGCCTATTGCACTGCTCCTCCTCTGTGCTGGTGCTCTTGCAAAAACTGGTACAAAAGCCTCAATGAGGTGTCAACCACCCTTGTGTAGTATAGGGACAAAAATTTGGGAAGCTAATTTCCACCAACATTTTTAGGGACACAACACATGGGGCTATTGAAAAACTGATGGGCATATAGCTCTACTAGGCTCCTGCATGAAACTATTCATTCAGTCCATTTACCATTTAACTCATAAATCCAAAAGATGTGACAAAGAGTATTAATAGGCATTTATTTTTTCTTCAGATGGCCAAGGCAGCAATGTGTGGTGGTCATATTATGTACCCCTATACAGTACATCTAGTTTGTTAAGCATTTGTGGAGGGATGAAATGATCTCTGATCATACTCTTATCCTATTTTCTTAACTCATTTTCATTTTTAGTCCACCATGGCAGCTGCTAGTGTCAGCAGGCACATGGCAGCTACCCTGGCTTTTGAAGACTACAGTGTATACGGTCACTTGTCTGACGAAGAGTTGATTCATCTGGCCATTGAACGAAGCCTCACTGATGCAAACAGTCCTTCACAACCTGCTCATCAGTTTGCACGCCAATTTCTTACCCAAACTCAGTCAGAGCCATCTGAAGATAACAACCTCCATACAGCAACTGAACACAAGGAAGATGCTGTCACTGTACATGTTCAGGATGACATCTCTTCTGCCAGTGAACCAAACACAGCCATTCCCAGCGAGTAAGGAGAAACATAATCATTTGGGGTCCAAGCAGAAATACTTTTGAATTAATGTTAAAAAGCTCTTCGTTTTTGACAAATGGAGCCATATTTATGCCCAGTTAAAGATCTGCACACATGACTATTTTAAATTTCTGCTTATGTCTGATACAGTGACTGCTGTGAAGACAAGAGGAGTCAACATTTTTTTAGTGGTGACAGGGAGATGATACTGGCCTTTAGAAAAAGAAAGCAGACCTTAGACTATGAAGACAAATTTAATGAGTAAGGATCCTTCCTCATGTAAATTTAATTCAGTCAAAATCATCTCTACTGTTTAAAATGCTAATGCACTGAGTGGGTACGCAAAATATCCTTTTAGCTGGTAAGACATCTCATGTTAATTGATGTAACTCTATTGCAGTGTGGTGTCAGATTTAAATTCTGCCATTTGGAAGAATGATGTCACAGCAGTGAGTGCACTTGTATGGAAAAAGTCTGCTGACAGTCTGAGCGAACCAGACACAGAGGGTTGGATACATTTGCATGTGGCTGCATTTGCTGGTTCTTTGAAGTGTTTGAAAGTTCTTTTGAAAGGTATGATTGACAAACCATCATGTTGCCAACCATAATGTACTTATACAACTGTTGTTTGTTTTCCTGGTAGGAAAATCATTGTGAGAAAAGATAGTATTGCTAGATACTGTATATTCATACTCTCCTCAAAAAGCATCTTCAGTTGGTGTTCTTGTTAATGCTTTATTAGAATACTGATAACTATGGATATTAGTATTAGTTTGGTTATTCCATAGGCTATATGAAAAATTGTTTCCTATAATTGCATATTTTTTTAATAAATTGTAGCCTTTCCACAACTCATCAACAAGTGCACCCTCAAGAACCAAACCCCTCTGATACTGGCTGTTGGTCGTAAACACCTTTCATGTGTCCAGTGTCTACTTGCAGCTGGAGCAGATCCTAACATAGCCAACAAATCGGGAGAGACGGCTGTCTTCAAAGGTACACCTGAATAAGACCTACCTACATGGCCTATTGGGATCAGCCTATCGGGGAAGATGTCTGATTTTACGTCAAAATTGTTCTTGCCACCAGCTTGTGAGAGAGATAATGAGGAAATGGTGGAGCTTCTTCTGAAATCTGGAGGTAATGCCTCCAGAGGTAATACTACTGGAGTGACACCTTTACATGAAGCAGTGGGAAGCAGAAATATTAGCATTTGTAAGCTGCTGGTGGATACTGGAGCAAACATATGGGCAAAAAATGTTTATGGTATTGAGCCATTGTTTACAGCTGCACAAATAGGAGCTACAGAAGTATTAAGCTTCCTCGTTCGACATGGTGAGTTTCATTCAAATTCTTAAGCATTGCCTTGAATATACCCTTGTTGTAGCAAAAGAAAGTGAAAATTGCAAATGACTATTCAGTTATAAATGTCTGGTTTGATTTGCAACAACTTTTGAAGGGTAGCCTTCGGAAGAAAGAACCTTTAATGTTTTGTCAATAAATGTATCAACTCTTGTTTATACCTTTGAGGTGGAAATGTTAACACTCAAGTTAATGATGGAGCAACAGCTTTGTTTGAGGCATCCAAGAATGGTCATGAAGATGTGGTGAAGCTACTCCTATCTAAGAGAGCAGATTCCAACCAAACAACTAAAGCAGGACTTACCCCACTTCATGTTTCAGCAAAGAATGGACATGTGGGGTGAGTGTTCTTGCCCCTGACATTGATTTACTTTTGGTTTTGAGTCAATAACAATAACACAGCACCTTAAAGCCTGCTTTTATTCTGGGCAGGGTTGTGTTGTTATTGCTTCCACAATCCAACAGAGCCGTTATGAAATGCAGCGGCATTAGCCCACTACACCTTGCAGCGGAACATAACAGAGACGCAGTCTTAAAGGTTCTCATCGAGACAGGCTTTGATGTCAACTCCCAGCTGTCCCTCGATCACTCTCTGATGTACGAGGACCGTCGCAGCACAGCGCTCTACTTCACTGTCTGCAACAGCAACATAGATGCAGCTAACATGCTGTTGGAAGCTGGCGCCGATCCCAATATGGATGTCTTCAACCCTCTCCTCATTGCTGTGAGGAAGGGGAACATAGAAATGGCCTCTTTGCTCGTGGAATATGGTGCCAATGTAAACTCTGGCATCCTAACACAACCAACCACTTTCCCAGGAGCTTTTCTCTCTTGTATGAAGTACAGAGAAATGTTAAAGCTCCTGTTGAACAATGGATCTGATGCTGACTCCTGTTTCTATTGTGTTTATGGTAACGGTATACATCCTCCAGCCAAGACCATTCAGCCCTCTTGGCTTGGTCTGTACAGACATGACCAGGAAGTCCCTACAACTGTACAGGTCGGTCATAGGCTGGTGTTTTGTTTATTTTAGTGCAAACCATCAATCATCCCTTATTTAATGTACATTTCCTTCTTTGTGGGCAGATATCTTTTGTGAACTTAAACTTAAAAGTTCATGCCAGCCAGTCTATATTTTGGAAATCTGAGCTTTCTATTCAGAAAGATACCTAATGTAGTACTAAAGTGAAAAGTATTCAAGCATTAAACAAAATCCTGAGAGAGTGCTAGCTAAGTCAGAAAGACTGTGGTCTTTGAGTTTGTACCACATTTTAACCTTATTTTTCTCTTCAGTTCTGTGAGGTGATGGCAGACCCCTCTCACTCTCCATGGGCAGGACCTATAATTGATTTCCTGTTAGACTATGTGGGTCATATTAAACTGTGTTCAAGACTTGTTGAACTTCTGGACAGCAACAAAGACTGGGAATACATCATGGAAAGATCAAGTATGTCCTTGTTTTGTTGAATTGCATTAGCCTTATTTCCATTAGACGAGTACCACGACATTCCGCGTTTGCGTTTCCATTAGAAACAACTGAGAGGATCTTTTGCTAAGACATCATTGGCTTTTAAACATGGCAGTTGTTGTTGGCGGCGTCTGATAAAATTTCCCATCGGTTTACAACCAATCAGTAACAACTTTACCTCTTGCTAACTTGCTAACACAAATAGGTGGCTG
Source organism: Limnothrissa miodon (assembly GCA_017657215.1). Lineage (NCBI taxonomy): Eukaryota > Metazoa > Chordata > Actinopteri > Clupeiformes > Clupeidae > Limnothrissa > Limnothrissa miodon. The sequence continues at coordinate 17,532 of JAGFZM010000018.1, forward strand.
GTAGACACAGTGCATACAACAACAGATGCATTATCTGGCTACAAAACCCAGATTTTCAGATTGGACAGTCAACATTTCTCGCCTCATTTTACAAAATATCAAGTCATAAAGCTCAAAGTTTTTTTGTTTGTCACATAAAAAGCGATTGTTGCGTTCTTATTTCTTGGCTTCAGTACCTTGCCATGCATGCCTTCATTTGATTGGCTATCGCTGACCAATCAGCTATCGTGCCTTTTTAGGGACCAACGGAGTACCTACCCCAGAGCAGGTACTCTGTTGGTCCTTGAAAAGACACAGGAAGAGTTCCTTTGGGGCCGGCCTGGCCTGATGGAAACACACATACCGTGAAGGTCCGGTAAAATTACCCTGAAGTTCTGATAATGGAAATGAAAATGGTTATTTGCAGGCAACTTCAGAGCATTTAGGCAAAACACAGTGATAAGTTGTTTCATTGATGGTGCTTGGAAGTATGTTTGATCTGTGTGGACTTTAAATGAAAACCTGTTAAACTCTCCCTATGGTTACTGTTAAATTCCAATTTTATTGGTGCACATCTCCATATAATTTACTTTATTGTTAGAATTAGAAAATTCTACATCTAGCTAAAAAAAGATTTGTATGTTATGCCTTAAAAGAAACTTGTCAAAGACTCAGTTTGTCTAAAGAGTGAAATGCCAAATTACCTTGAAATGTCTTGAAACTTTCAGGGTCTCCCCTTTCTCTGAACCATCTGTGCCGACTGAGGATCCGCCAACTGGTGGGGCGACAGAGACTGAGGCAAATGACCAGCCTTCCTCTACCTGGAAGACTCATCAAGTATCTGTTCTACAGCAATGAAGAGTGTGAGGATTTCCTCCAGTGTAGTTTAGACTGAACTATAGTTAGCATGCTCTTGCACTGGCACAGATCAATGAGCTCAAAGACAAGTATACAATACTGTAGATGATCTGATGCTGTTTTGCACAACTCTCATTGCATTCCTAATAGTTATTCTAGCTGTGAGCAAATTTAATTGATTCTGAGAGATGCATCCATTCCTTGTAATGAAATGAATTTGGCTGATGAATCAATCATTTCAGCAAGGCTATTAATCTGGCAGCAGAAGTGAAATTGGACCGGAGGGCCCTGGAGCTCTGCCCCTCCTCCTGATACAATATATAGGATATCAGGCAGCCCTGCCTTGTCCTCATCAGTCCTTTACGCCAGTCACAAAACCTGAATACGTCAGAGCACCTGTGTGCAATTTACACAGGTGTAAATGCATCCAGAATTTATTGAAAGCTTCTTTGTCAAAAAGCCCTGTGTACAAATAAAACAATAAATAACTTAATAAATAAATGCTATAAATAGCTTCTGACATTAATATCGGACCAGCTAAGGTATCTTAACAAAACATTGATTTAGAGGTGCATGTTCTTCACCATGTCAGTTACGATAAAAATAAACAATGATACAAACTAATTGCACAACTGGTTATTGAGTATTTTTAATTGCCTTGCATCTAGACTAATAGATCTAATTTCATCAGCAAGGTACAGTTGGCAGCATGGTATTTTAAATGGAAGAAAAATCAGAATAGTAAAAATTAGGAATTAGCTGTTATGTACAATAGATCTATAATACATCTGTATAACATCTATCAGTCGTCTGTAATACATTTTGAATGATGTAACGGAGTGGAATTCATGAACATCTCAGGTGTCACTGACCTTAGACACTGATTAGGTACCACATTACATGGTTACTTAAAGAGACACACCACCATTTGGGGGGATATTGGTTGGCTTAATTGTCCAGAGCTAGGCTATGGTAACACATAATAATAATAATAATAATAATAATAATAAACATAATAATAATAATAATAAGGTGTAGGAAGGTGTAGGGGTCAAGCGGCATGGGTCTATGCAGAGCCTTGCATTACTTGGCTCCAGAACAAAGAAGTTAGGGAAACCCTGGCATATGTTTGAATGTAGATCAAAACAAAACAGTATGTGTAACTGTGATCACAAACACCATTCACCAGTCACAGCGTAGAGGCTAACCATGCTAACCCAAAAAAGGAGGAGTATGCCCTTGTGCACAAATTTGACCTCTTTGCATGCATACATTTGTTTGTCTATAAATACAGATCAAGCATTCGCACAATGTGTTTGTGTTCCCTTTGCATTTAGATTCCTTTGATCCACCTGAAACTCAATAAGATGGCTAGCAATATCACAGACGTAATGTCTGTAACCCACCAAAGTCACTGAGAAGAAATAACACAAAACCTTGCAACTGTAATAGGAAAAACTTTCAGCCAGTGTTTCACGGGCACCTGTGGTTATATGTCAGTCTAACACATTGCACCCCTGTGCCTTTCTAACCCTCCGACTGGCCGCCTGAGATTTTATTTCCCTGTTGATGGTGAAAGTGTGTGTGGTGGGGGGTAGGGGGTGGCTGGACATAGAAGCGCTGTCTGAGACCACTTCAGTAAGTAGGCCACCAGCCCCTCAAAGCAACCCGAGCTAAGAGGGTTAAAAAAAAAACTTAGCCTTGACTTCTCGCCACTGCCTGTCATTCCTGTGCCGTGATACAACATAAACACACGTCCTTGTTGTACAACAGAGGACCCAAGGTCTTTTTTCAGAAGCAAGGAAAGTGTACTTTTTTGCAAGTTTAAAGGTGCAAAAGAAGACGCTAACAAGGACAGTGGCAGTGCTTGTTGCTGACAGAATACTCTAAAGGATATCTTCTCCTAGAAGGAGAGGGTAAGTGTTATATGTTTGTGGAAGTGTTTGTCCTGACCTGCTCTATCTTACGAGCACGCTCAGTAGTTTGGCATTTTATTTTGAGCTGGTGTTAAGGCATAGCAATTTGTGTGCTAATGTTTCCTAACCTCTGCTGTGTCATATGTCATGTGACATACCTCTTGTTTAATAAAATAACCTAATAAACCTTAAATAAACCTTTTATAAACCTTTTGGCACCACTGTAAGATTCACTCCATGATAATATTTCCATGAACAAGTAAATTTAATCAAATGGGGAAAGGATTAAATGACTGTATAATTTAATTTAATTTATTAACTGACTTGCATAGGCCATTGAAAACATCCTGTCACAGCTTTAGCATGTACTCTTAGAGTATAAAAGATGCAGGTTATATGTCTGTCTCTTATTTGCAGAAGTCTATTTTTATACTGGGAGGGTGAGAAAGGAAGATAAGCAGGAATGCCACCCTGGCTTCTGACCACTCAATCTGTCAGATCCAGTCTGGACACATCTAGTGTCAATTTGTGACATAATTCAGGAACAGCATGTGACCCCATTTGGCTCTCAAGTGTTTCTTACAAATCTTACAAATGTCACTCATATTTAGGTAAAATGCTAGTATATTGTAAACAAACCACTGAGATGGGAAAAAAATACTAAATACATATTAATATATTCCCATCTCAGAGGAATTACAGCCATTATAGTTCATCACAAAGCTTACATAGTTTTTTTTTTTTTTTTTTTAAACCTGGCCTGTTGTTAATGTGAGTTGTTTTTGTCCCAAGGTGCAACATGGCATCCACCACTGTGTCACTTCCTGGTTCCTCAGACTCCACACTAGGCTTTGAGGACTACAGCATGTACAGCAACCTGTCTGATGATCAGCTCCTTCAGCTGGCGATTGAGCGCAGCTTGATGGACGGATGCACCCCTGCACCCACTGCCGAATCTCCCCAGGTCCCCCAGGCAGCGACCCCTCCAGTGAGGCCAAGTGCGCTCATCAGGCGGCCTTCCTTGTCCCAGCGCCCCCCTGAAAATGAGCCAGAGCCAACACCCTGTCCTCCCAACCCTCCCAGGTGCCACAAAAACTGACGGCTTCTTGTTTTCTGGGGGTAGTAAAATTATTTACTTTAACTTAATACTCAAAACATTCAAAATTCCAAAGATTCCAAAGATTCTCATGATTTCATCTTATTATCTAATTCCAACTTCATAACAATTACAAAATGGAAGATCAGAAAAAATGGTTGCTTTAGTTGCACTTGGAAATCAGTGTTGGGAACGTTTTTTTTATGTAACAGAAGAATACATGCCCCTACAATGTATTTGGTAACGTATTTCATAACATACCCGATGTGAGTAATGTATTCTGAATACTCTGGATTACTTAAATATTTTGGCTGATGCTGGCCCAGGCCATGTAAAAAATAAAGAACTGTAAAACTTATGAGGCTTGCAAGTCATAGTCTCAAGCATGTTCTCCACTGTTAACGCAAACCGTAAACACTTTTTAGTTTTAAATATCCAACTTGCCTATATAAAAGTAATTGTAACTGTATTCTGTATTAATTACCATCTATTTGTGACAGAATACAGTTACTTAAAGATTCTATTGTAAAATTCTATTGCTTCCCAACACTTGATGAAAGACATTACTATAACAAGCATAGAGATGAAAAAAAATGTTAACATTCTTGTATGCACCTAATGCTGTAAATCATAATCTATCCCATAAGTGAAACAACTAATATTTGACCTCACAAACAACGCTAATAGAATCTGACCAGAGCTGCAGCCCAGCCGACCTCATTCATTTGTCATGGTCCAAACACCATGACACCAGATGCGGTATGCAAGCATGAGCATTGTGCTTTGTGCTCATGTAATGAGATTAACATGTCCCCTCACACTAACCCCTTGAACACGTGCATTCGCCACTAAACTGCTAGTCGGCTGGAAGCTCTCACATATCACTTACTGTTACCTGACACCAGTCCAGGCGGACAGACACGCCAGTATCCCGCAAGGCCACGTGCATAGCACCTGTTCCGGGGCTTTCCATCACCCTAGACCTCGTATGTATGCATGCATAGTGTGGGCCACTCCATGGGAAGACATCCAAGTGGCCCATGTTACAGGTTCACATGCGTCCAGTGCAAAAAATAAACAGCAGGGCAGTAATGAAAACAAGCTGACCCCTTCCTCTCTGTGACCTCGGATGCAGTGCTGTTGTCAAGGCTTGACTCTGGCTTTGGCAGAGTCCTCTGTTATATGAAGTCAAGTCTCAAAGACAAGTTACAAGTTCCTGCATTATTATCAGACACGTCACATAAATGTAGAACTGAATTTCAGGATTAACACACCATTTTGTCAGGTCAAATACGTTCATTTTTAGTACATTACATTTGGCAAACAGCGTGACCTGGTGCCCTATTTCCTTGCCATTTTAGGGATATCAAAAAGGAGATGGAGGGATGCTGGGTTAGTCACTTCACCACAGGATACGGGAAGAGAATGGTGGCCTATCGCCGTTTTGATGGCACCCTGATCAGAACAGAGCCTGAACCAGAAGCGTAAGCAGCCTATGCACAGCACACATCGCTTAGAAGAACATGCACAATTCATCTCAATCAATCGCCTCCCATTGTACTACAGTATATATTCACATTTTTGTATTAATATTAGTATTTCACTGATTTACCTGGCCACAAGACCATGAAAAAAATGCAATAGCTACTACACAGTAAAAAAAATACACACTTTCAACTAACAAAAGTTAGTTTCTGGGCTGCCTAACTACTATAAGTTGACTAAACTTGAGATAATGAGTGGTGCTGATTTGCAACTCATTATCTCAAGTTTGGTCAACTGAAAATAGGCAGCCCGGACACTAACTTTTGTTACAGTAGTTGAAAGTGTGTATTTTTTTTAACAGTGTACTGAATACAAGAGCAGAGTTCAGTGACGCTATCTACTGTCTCCTCAGGGTAGTAGATCCCTTGGTAAAGGCCATATGGGATGGCGACGCATCTTTAGTGAGGACCATGGTCAAAAAACCACACGTGAATCTTCTACAGTCAAATCAATTTGGATGGATACCGATGCATGAGGCTGCGTATTATGGACAAGTGGAGTGTCTCAGAGCTATCCTTGGAGGTAAATATGAATAGACCTGTTACATGACCAGGATATTAGAATATGTCTACTATAAGTCAAATAATATTAATATATAATACATAATAATATTACGCATGACTACTATTACCAATCTACATAATTTCGACCAGCACAAGGTCATTTAATCATTAAAAGCCTTCCCCTAGTCACCAACAACTCACCATAACCACCATGTCTTCACCAAGCTCAACCTGGCATGATAAACAAGCGTACGCTGAAAGAGCAGACTGCCCTTCTGCTGGCAGTGGGGAGAGGGCATGCCAGGTGTGTGGAGTGTCTTTTGGAACGTGGAGCTGACCCCGATATCCCAAACAAGGAAAAGGAGACACCTCTTTTTAAAGGTATCAACTGAATATAGACTGCGGTCTCTACATTGACAGCCATGGACTACTGGTCAGGGCTTCAGATTTTCAAACCAAAAGGTTGCTGGTTCTGACCATTGGACCTAAACTGCCCTTGAGCAAGGCACCTAACCCCTCACTGTTCCCTAGGCGCCGCTGTAGCGGGCGACCCACTGTGCCAGGGTGGTAGGCTTCATCTCACTATGTGTGATGTTATGTGTCTATTTGACTACTTAACAACTCGATTAAAAGCAAGAATAAAATTCCCTCTGTAAATCAAGAGTATTTATACTGTACTTTAGAATAAGCCTACTGGAAATATCTTTCACATTGATGCAGTCACTATTAAAAGTGGTAATTTGTTTTTTTCTACGTATAGTCCTGTTGTATGAGCTTTCCAGGTGCTCTCCGTATGAGGAAGAAGGTAAAACTTTGGGACAACATACAGTAGAACGAATAGCTGTAATGTAAACTGAATGGAACCATAAGTAATAAGATTGAAGTGAGTTTATGGTGCCGTTGAGTAACCGTAAGCTGTGGGTTTGCTATTCAGTCTATGTTGCTCCAAATGCTTCTATTCTTTTTTTTATCAACAGCACTCAGCTTGCTTCTACAACAGGATTATGACTTGGATGACTCTATTGCTTTAACCTTTGTCTTTACACCAAATGTTGTGTAGCTTTAATTTAGACTTGCGATAAATGCCCTCAACTTGTCTCTCTCCAGCATGTGAAAAGGAGAATGCGGAGATAGTGGCCATCCTTCTGAACAATGGCGCTTCGGTGAACAAGCTGTGCATCCAGGGCTGGACTGCCCTGCATGAAACGGTGTGCCACAACAATCTGGAGATCGCTGAGATGCTGCTGAAGGCTGGTGCAAAAGTCAACATCATTAACATCTACGGCATCACACCTCTATTTGTCGCGGCCCAGAGTGGACATGTGGACTCTCTACGCTTTCTCTTAAAAAATGGTAGGCTACCCATCCATGTGGAACATATCAAATTCAGCTAGTGGAGAAAGCCCTTGATAATCAGCATCTAAAAATGGTTTCAAAGCCGTTTTGCCTTTAGTCGTTGAAGATGGCCCTAGACAATTAGGACCAACTGATTGTTGTTCTGCAGGTGCGGATATAAACAGCCAAGCAGCAGATGGCGCCACCGCTCTGTATGAGGCCTGTAAGAATGGACATGAAGAGATTGTGGAGTTTCTTCTTTCCCAGAAGGCAGATGCCAACAAGCCTGGCAAGACTGGACTTCTTCCCATTCATATTGCAGCTCAAAGGGGCTATGATGGGTAGGTATCTTAATTATCCGGTTGACCATTTATTTGACATAAGGGGTATCTTGACCCTAAATGACAATAATAAGGTTCTATAATGTTCTGAAATCCTAGTAATTGGTATGAGTGTCAAGGTCCTTTGCATCCCCACTGGCCTTGCAGTGGTGCAGTGGCAAGGCAACAACTTTTGGTTGGTGCAAAGACAACTCACTGACTGTCCATGTTCCAAAATTCTGTTTGTCCCCTGCAGGCTTCCTTTCTCACCACTTCTTCACTTGTTGCAGCCCTTGACATGTTTTGATTTGGTGTTCACATTTGTGTAGGATGTGTGTGTATCCATTTGGGGCCTGGTGTTGTCTTTTCTAGGATCTTGGGTCTCACAGGGACAAGAGTCAGTCTTGTAGCACATGGCAACTGTATGTATCACTATCTTGCATTATTTGCAGGAAAAACTTGCTCAGCCATGACTTCTCCACCAGCCATTGTCCCAACTCGGTTAAGTAAGTCAGCAGTGGGTTTTGGTAGTGGTAAGACCTGCTGTTATGCCATTGTGCAATAAGAGCGTTTTATTAACCTGTGACCTAGCCGCTAATATTTTTTGTTTGGTTTTGTTTTTTAAGCAAAGTGGCTACTGCTTTCTAAAGAATGCATGTTTTTTTTTCTTCATCGTCCGGAGTCTATGTCATTCAATAATACCATTATAATGCCAATTAATGATTTCCATCTTAACAGGGATGTATATAAATGTCTTTGTATTTGCTACAGCTTTTGTGAAAAATATGTTTGTGCTGGTAATATTGATTCTTTGATGTTTAGCCTATTTCAGTGTTAATTAATTTAATCTTTTTTCTACTGCCCACCCTGCGAGAGGCATGTCCCCCATGCTAAACCTGTCTAATTTGTTTACCATCTAAGTGTTCAGTTTGATTTTCAGTATGAATGATGTTTAACGTATAAGCCTGTGAGGTGAACAGAACAAGTAGGCTACTATTCAGTGTAGCTTACCTCAGCTGCTCATGGTGGTTAGAGACTGTTACATTCTGTTATGTCATGCTAGAGAGTAGGACTGGACAATTAATCGCATTTGCAATATAATCGCAATTTTGAAAAGCGCAATTTTGAAATCGCAGAGGCACACAATTTTTTTGGTTTTGTAACTGCATAGATATTGGATAATGCATAGACTTGTTTGTTATCTACACCCTGCACTAGGTTAAACAAGGATTGGGGTTTAACGCAACAAGATTTTCTCTTGAATAAATATATGCTGATTAATGAGTCTTCATTTTCTGTTTTTAGAGGCATTGTGTACAAATTACACATTGTGTACAAATATGCACATTAATGTAACATATTTGGTGCTGGTGCTTTTTATTGTGAAAAATCGCATTGGTTGAAAAAAATCGCAATTTGGATTTTTGCCAACATCGTACAGCCCTACTAGAGAGCCATCATGGCCCATGTGTGCTCCCCATGTGCAAAATCCATTAAGCTAAAACTAAATTGTCCAGTTGTAGATTTACAGAGCATCTGATTTCTGTAAAGGTCCTGGCGAGTGAGGCTTTCAGGTCCTATTCCAGGTCCTATTTCAGGTCCACGACCCTTTAGGCTGTAGTTCTTCAGTGCGGTGTGTTTCTAACCCTGCCACCGGATGGCGTTTCTTCCAGGATTATTGAGTTGCTGATACCTGCCACGAGTCGGGCAAGAGTTCGGCGCTGTGGCATCAGCCCGCTCCACCTTGCTGCCGAGCGGAACCGAGACGAGGTGCTGGAGGTCCTCATCGAGGCCGGCTACGATGTGAACGCGGAACTCTCCAGTGACCGCTCCAGGCTTTATGAGGACCGCCGCAGCACCGCGCTCTACTTTGCCGTTATCAACAACAACATTGAGGCCGCGACCATGCTGCTGGATGCTGGCGCTGACCCCAACCTGGACGTTTTCAGCCCGCTGCTGGTGGCCATCCGCATGGGTTCCATTGAGATCTTCACCAAGCTGGTAGACCACGGAGCCAACATCAACGTGTACATACCCACTCACCCAACCACCTTCCCAGCCTCTGTCATGTTCGCCATGAAGTACCTGCCTATGCTGAAATACCTAATGGACCACGGCTGCGACGCGCAGTCTTGTTTTAACTGCTCCTTTGGCAGCAACGTTCACCCTCCCATCAAGCCGACGCGCAGCAGTAGAGATGAATTGCGCCACACTACAGAGGAAACACCACAAACCTGTGTGCAGGTAAAGGCAAAGGGCCTTTATTAGTGACAGTTAGACCCGATCTAGGTGAATGCAAATGCTCACTCAAGAACTGAACACTAATGTTTGAAATGTTTTAAAATATATGTATGAGAAAATTGTAAATGTGATGGATATGATAATAGTGCAATTGTATAGATTAACCCTTCTCCCATGCTATAAATCATCCCCAGTTTTCTTTTTGCCACATGCAGTCACTGCAGTGTAAGCTAAAAGTCAGGTCTGTTCTTAAGGTTTTACAAGAGTGCCTAGGCTACTTGTACAGCTTTGGTCGAATATATCAGAAACGCAAATGATGGAACCTTGGTGCATATCTGATCTGTCCAAATGTTAAGACAGATTTTCTGGATACAGAGTGTGGAGAGACATATGTTTGTATGTTCACTCAAAATTGTTATTAACAAGAATGTAGACTTTTAAGTAACATGTAAAAACTTCATTATTATGTTGATAAGAGGCGCAGTTTCCACCAGTAGTCCAGTCTTCTAAAATATGACTGATCAGAATTGTCTTTCTGTTGTCTTTCGGAAATGGCAGTTCTGTGAGATGATCTCTGCACCCTCCATTTGTCGATGGGCAGGACCCATCATTGATGTGCTGCTGGACTATGTTGGCAACGTTAGGCTCTGTGCTAGACTCACTGAGCATCTCGACAGTTATAGCGACTGGGAAAACATCAAGGAGAAATCAGGTATACCCAAACACACACACACACACACACACACACACACACACACACACATCATTACCTTGTGTTATAGTAAGTAAACATATTTGTTAGAGGCAGTTACATATACATACCACACACACACACACACCCCTCACTCAAGACTTCAAAACTTTAATTGTCATTGCACAGTTGCCTGGACAGCAAAGTTATCTGGCAAGACCACACAGGTGCAAGAAAAGTGACAAGTACAAGATATAAAAACTATTCGTACTGATACATATGGTCACCATAAGTTTAACAATAGCAGTGAGGTGGCAACATTAAATGAGCGGTGTCAGTGTTCTGGTGCGTTATTCTACATGTGTCCTTTTGTGTCTAAGTGTTTTTCTACCTGAAACACTGTAGCAGAGGAACATCCTTTTGTGCCCGTGCAGAACCCCCCCGAGCCCTGCTGCACCTGTGTAGAATGCGAATCCGACAGCTGCTTGGGGAGAAGAGATTGCACCGAATCGACAAACTTCCTGTCCCTCCAGGACTGCTCAGATATCTCAAGTACACACACTGCAATGAGGAGGAGTGAGGAACCAGACGACAAACAGGACTGGTCTTGTTTAGTGAGCAAGGTCTAGCTCCCTGCCATTTACTTTAAACTTTTTTTGTTGGAAAGTTGTGGCTTGGAGTTGAATAAAGGTTTGTGTACAAGGACACAATTCCACCCATAATACAGCACAAACAAGTACCCTCTGTGTGATGCACATAGCTAATTTGTATTGGCAAAATGTAGAGAACATCTGCTTTGAATCTGTATTTGTTTTAATACTATTGTAAGGTGAACATTTTGCACATAGAAATATAAAATTGACCAGTTATATCTGAATGCCGCTGTAGCCCATGGCTATTCAAATATAACACTTCTGGGGTTATATATTTTGATTGATCAAAGAGTTTGATACAGAAAACAAAATAAAACTGTATGTTTTGGATGTAATAGATTGTAAAATAATAGCCAGCCTTCATTCTGATTGAAACAGCTTCATTGCTTGGTATGACCATCCTTAAGATTACTCAGGATTTCTCTGTGTTGTGAACTGGTATGACCTACAGTAGAGACATGCCTTAAAAGTCCACATCGTGCCTTTGTCATACATTACATGTAGATGAATACCAGTAGGTTAAATTCTCATTAGAAACTCAAAAAGAAGAAAGAAACTCAAAGAAATTTGCTGGCTTTCTCTCTGTCTTATTTCTCTATGCTTTTATATTTAATGCAAATTTGTAAAACATTTGGAATGGAATTTGGACCTTCTAATAATTAAATGAAAGAGAAAATGGCTGTTTTGTTTATTTGCCTATATTAAAATAAACAAAACATAAAAATAACCTACTGACTTACTGATTGATCGTTTTTTATACAATCAGGCTTTAGGATTTGGAACAGTCAAACAGTACGGCTATTATTGCAGCTCCTTACTTTGTCCACACAGGGGTGCCAGAGCACTAAATAGCTGCAGCTATGGCTGTCGGATATGGATTCCGAAGTCAGGAGGACAAATTAGTCAAAGTGGGTTGATGATTATGCAACTAATTTTCAGATGCTATTGTTGGAAACTCCTGCATCTGATAGTATGTTTCAAAGTGAATAGTATAGATAAAATGTTATATTCAAGTACTGTATCTATATATATTGGTGCATGTCTTCTTTTAAAATGAAATGTTACTGGACCTTGTCATTTTGAAAGGCAAACATAAACAGTGCAAAAGATTACAGTTGTTGTGCTTCACAAGTTGCCCTTTGGCCCGTGTGACCATTCAGCCGCATCGCATGGCAGTCCGTCCTAAGGTGTATTTCCTGCCTGTTAATGGCTCTGTGGCAGCTGTGACTGGTCTAAAGCAATGGGTCCACACCAGATCCAGGCCACCAGTGGGCCGTGATGTGCCCGAGAGAGAGAGAGGTGCCATATGGGATGCTCTAAACTTGCGGTGCCCCAAAGTGCCTGGTAGGAAACCTGATCTGAGGAGAATTTCCCACATGACCCCTTCTAAAGACACACACAGCCTTCAGCTTGACGGAGGATCTCCTTTGTTGCACAGAAGATAGTCTTGCTGGAAGACAACAACAGTTAGGGACTGGGAAAAAAAAAGTGATCTGGAGTCTGTTGATGTCCTATAAGTGGCCCCTGGAGACCTCAGAGAGCAGTGGGAAAGGTACTGTATGCATGATATTCCCTTTTTCTGTATAATTCATTTCATCATGTACAGACAATAACACCAGGCAAATATGCATGTTTGTATGCATTGTTTGTATACAAACATGCATATTTGCCTGGTGTTATAGAGTAAATAATATGGAAAGGAGCCTTTGTCAAGTGTGCGCAAAGAAGCACACTTTATTTGTATACTAGCTAGTATAAACTTTGTATTTTGTCCCATTCACAGTACAGCACCTTTTCATTCACCGTTATTTTAGTATCTCTCCAGATGAGATTGTGTTTCATGTCTTCTAGTCTGATAGTTGCCATGCTTAGTGACTACATGGCCTCACTGGATCCGTGGCACTGAAAGTGAAATATTGTTTCATATTGTGCTTTAAAGCAAATGTACATTGTACTGTATTTTGATAACATATTGACCTACACCTGACTCTACGAAAGAACTAAAAACTAATGAAGGTCAAAGGTCAAAATCACATAGCTTAGATTGTTGAAATGAATTATATTAAGAAATAAATCAGAACTCCCACCTGCTCTTCGTTCTCTGACCACGACCCTGTATCCTGTTGATATTAAATCATTGGCAATCTGATAAAGCACTGAGCTCTTTTTTAACCTGTGTGCTACCGCATATGGGCAGCATCCTGTCAGACCGCTTTGCACCTGCCAGTTACAGTAACAATCCCCCGTCTTGGTGAAATCTAAACCTGCAACATCCCATGCATACCAGAGAACTGGGACACATTTCAACGTCATTGTAAACAAAAACCTAGTAAACAAAAGTACAAAAGTGATGCACAATGAGCTAAACAACTGCAGCAAATATTTTTCTTGAGGCAGTAATTGGTTACTATTTAAAGCCCTGCTCCCATGCCTCTGCAATGCTCACGTCCCCCGACAGCTTTCGCCTTCAAGGTTGTTGGTCCTGCCGAAGCATTCAGCGCACCCAAGCAGTCTGTTGTCTTGGCATCTTGTGGAGAGGCCATGGTGCTCTGTGCATGTTTACTATCCTCCCCTTGACTGCCTGATCCTAATTTTACCTCCATGGAGGTGGTGCGTCAGTTGCATTGCCTTGACCAAAGGTCACTGTGAACCACAGCATGATATCCCTGCACTGTCCCAGTGGATGAGAGACCCACCAGCTGTGAGGGATTAGAATACAGGGACTGGGGGAACAGGGGGAATAAACCCATGGGAAGAGTCCTCTCTGGCAGACACTCAAGACCAAGTGATAGGGCCTGGTCTTAACCATTTACAGCATGGCTGTTGGTCTCTCGGGCTAAAGTTAGCTCTCACGTTAAAATGAAATTGTATGCTCAACTTTTTTTCTTTTTTTTTTTTTTATTAGGCATCTTTGTTTTGGCTGTGTTTAAGATCCTATGAGAATGGCCAATCCAGAGTTAAATGCAATGTGCACTATTGAAGCCTTTTCTCTATTCCTGTACAGTATAAAACATTAAACAACTATAAAATAACTAACTGTAATTCCTGTCATTCTTATACTGTATCCCTTAAGATTGTTTACTTATTGAAGATGAAGCTTGACAACTTAGGCAACTTCCCAACATCTGATGCTACCAGAAGTTACTCTGTCACCAGCAGTGATGGAACGCGCTGCATTGCATGGAGGAGATATGACGGAACCTTCTACACAACTCAAGAGCCTAAAGAGTATGCTTGTGTTTAATTTAAACAAAACTACATACAGTACACAAACACTGTATCACCATACAGACATAAATAATATTTATATAATGTTATAATATTAATATAATAATGTTATTTGAGTAGTATTTGCTTCTATTAAAATAAACTGGCCTCTTTGACATTACAAGTAAACACATTAGGAACAAATAATTTTGTTAATATGGAAAAAGGTAAATAATCTTTTTTGTATTCAGGACTGTAGACCCTCTGGCCACGGCTGTCACGAGTGACTCAGTGGAAGCAGTGCTGGAACTACTGAAGGCGAGAGGGGGTCTTCGAGAGCAAAGCATTCTGGGATGTCTCCCAGTGCACTTGGCAGCCATCCATGGGCAGGAGGAATGCCTTAGGATCCTGCTGACAGGTAGTTTACAGCCCCTTGAGTGTATTTCAAACATGACCTTGTTCCTCAACATGCAGTCTCTCCCCTTGGCCCAGTCCTCAGCACGAAGTTTCTGGACTTTGTCTGAGCGCTCTGTTGTCTTTTTGGCTTGACGCAAATACACCTCATCATACTGATAGGCTTTTGTCTAAACTAAACTAACCCATTACCATGGAGATTTGTGCCGTGTGACCGCTATAAATTTACTTTCTGAAATATAAACTCAATAAAAAAACATTTTGGGCTGTTTATGTCTGTGCAAATGCAGTCCAGCCAGAGGTCATTGATGAGCGAGACCAGCAAGAGAAAACGCCTCTCTGGTTGGCTGTGGAGAATGACAACGTAGCCTGTGTGGAGTATCTACTGGAGAAAGGTGCTGACCCCAACATGGCTAATAAAGACAGGGAGACACCCATACTTAAAGGTAAGCATATAAAAAATAGGTCAAGATGAATGTCAGTGGCGGTCTTGGGAATTAGAAATTAGAAATTAGTTTAAGCCATCATAAAAATGTTAAACAGGATGAGTGGCAGTGCCAGTGGATAAAGAAAAAGACTGGTTGTACAATCCTAATGTCAGGTGCCATCCAGTATGTCAGCTTTTCTTCTAGTTTTAAACAAAGACAAATAATTCAGTAAATGCTTACTTAAAACTCCTTTGTGATTTTAATATAATCACAATTTTTTTGTGTGTGTTTTGTGCCTGTGCCTGATTCATTTCCTTGAATCCTTTACAATGTTGGTTTCTCTGTGACGATATTTCTTTCTGGCTACTCCTTTGAAACCAAGCTTGTGAGCAAGAAAGGCCAGACATGGTGGAGTTGCTGCTGACCTACGGTGCCGGGGTGAACAGAGCTTGCATCCGGGGCTGGACGCCCCTTCACGAGGCAGTGAGTCGCAACAGTGTCGAGATTTGTGAGATGCTTCTGGGAGCCAGAGCCAATCTCAATCAGGCCAACGTTTATGGCATCACACCTTTCTTTCTGGCGGCACAGGCCGGCTGTCAGGAGACACTGGCTCTCCTCATCAACAGTGGTGAGTTGTGGCTGTCATACTGTATGTTGCTTGCTAGGTCACTGGAGACCACAGCATAGCACAGCACAGATTGGGCCTGTCTATCTCCCATTGCCGTATTTGTTTTTTCTTACATCTGTTAGATCTATTACTGTAATCAGGCTTTTGAGGGTTTCTGTAAATAAAACTATGGTAAACCGTTCTGTGTTTGTGCACATCTTTAACACTGTCAAACCTTTGAATGTGTGATCCAGGTGCTGATGTGAACTTCCAGATGAGCGATCAGGCCACTGCCCTGTTTGAAGCCTCAAAGAACGGCCATAGCGGTGTGGTGAAGCTGCTTCTGGCTCATGAAGCCGACGCCAACCGGCACACTAGAGCACATCTCCTGCCCCTGCACACCGCAGCCCAGCACGGACATCTGGAGTAACTGCTGATGTCATTTCATCTAATATGAGTGTTAGAAAAATGTGGGTGCGGTGGGAATGGATGATGTTGATGCAGATCTGTTTGTGCAGGATAGTGAACATGCTGCTTCCAGTCACCAGGGAGGACAGAATCCATGAGAGCGGCATCAGCCCTCTTCACTTGGCTGCCCAGCACAACAAGGATGAGATCCTGGAGGTCCTGCTCCAGGCTGGCTATGACGCCAATTCCCTGCTAGCTCCAGGACGCTCGTGCATGTTTCAGGACCGCCGGACCACTGCACTCTACTTTGCCATCACCAACAGCAACTTGGAGGCGGCTGAAATGCTGCTGGAGGCTGGTGCTGACCCAAACCTGGACCCGTTCAACCCGCTTCTGGTGGCCGTGAGGCAGGGTAAAATGTCAACTGTAAATTTATTGTATATCAGCTCAGGTCAGTCTTGGCTTTCGACAAGTTTTTGTTTCAAAAGACCACAGCTATAACCCCATTTGACCTCTAAGGTTCCTGGGACATCCAACCTGCAACTTGACCATAACACAGAAGTGCCATGCTCAAGAGTCAGAGTGCAGTGCGTACTTACCTGATGTGACAGAGCTCTGTAAATACTACTCTAAATACTTTAATCCTAAAACCAACAAGTTAATAAAGAAAGCCTTCATTGGGATGTAATGTTATTCATAGGGTTGTACAGTGTTATTCATAGAGTTATACAGTATTATTTGTAGGGTCACTAAATTCATATACATTTTTTTTTTAAATCAGTTGTTCTTCATTTTCAACTTGTATGGTCAACTTTTAAGTTTTCCAATAATTCTCTCTCTCTCTCTCTCTCTCTCTCTCTCTCTCTCTCTCTCTCACACTCTCTGGTTGTGTGTGTGTGTTCATCAGGGAACGTCCAGATGGTGCAATTGCTTGTGGAGCACGGGGCAGACGTCAACGCACGCATGCCTAACTGTCAGCTAGCGTTCCCTGCTGCGGTGCTGCTGTCCGTGAGAAACCCAGCCATGCTGAAGCTCCTGCTGGGTCACGGCTGCGATGCCTTGGCCTGCTTTCACTGCCAGTATGGCCCTCATTCACACCCGCCTGCCAAAGGCCTCCGCAAGGACGACCTTTGCCCCCAGAGGGAGGAGTCCTGCATGCAGGTAAATTGTCTCAGCGGAGAGGTCCATATGGCATGGCCCTCGATGTACAAAGCATTTGCTCCCAGTCGAGACTGAGCATGGACACATTACTGTATGTCTGTACAGCTTAGTTTTGGAATAACTCAGGAAAAGAAGTGACCGGAAAACTGTGAGAAATGACAAGAAAACTGAAAAAAAAAAAAATTGACATGACCAGAAAAACAAGGTTTCTGATCATCATTTTAATTGCAGGTAAGCTTCTTTTCAAGATACAAGGTAATGCTCAAAATGGTTAGAAATTACTATTTTCTTAAGTAATGATGTAAATAATGTGTAAATAATGATGATGCTGTATCTTCCCCCTTGTGCACGATTACACAAACCATTGTTTAAAGAGGGGATATAGGAATAAAGGAATTCTGTGAACCTGCAAATGTGTACATCTAAAAAAGTATAGAGATGGACTTTTCTTTTCTTTGGATGGTACATGCAGCTAGGTGCAGTAGCAGAGAAATCTTGGGCCCTGTGACAGAAAATAATTTTGCGCCCCCAAAGATTTACTTATGATATTAAAATGGTCTTTAAGGCCCCTTATCAGTGCCAGGTTTAGAATCATTCTAACCCTTATCCCCCTTTTGACCCCCCTTTACAGAAGTCTTAATAAAATTGGCTTCTGTGTGTCTCCTGGGTGTGGCTTGATAAAAAGGAGCTATGCTATTTCAAAACTGGAAAACAAAATATTAGATAGTGAAACAACTACATGAAGTATGCAGACAATGCTGTCAAATAATGAGTTTCAGGTACACTGACCCCAAAGTGATGAGGGAGTCTGGGTCATGCAACTTCCATACAGTATGTACAGTCCTGATGCAGTCTATTCTTTCCCCTGCAGTTCTGTGAGATGATCTCGGCTCCCTCGGTCTCTGGCTGGGTGGGACCCATCATGGACCTCCTGCTGGACTATGTGGGGCAGGTGAAGCTCTGTGCCAGCCTCACCCAGCAGCTCCACAGACTCCAGCGCTGGGCTGCAGTAGAGGACAGGACGAGTGAGTGAGACTCAGGCCCACACTTACTGTACAGTGGATGTCTTGCGTACTAAATATATAAACGTGGTTTGCGCGTTGGTATTTATTACCTTTGGCCGGCTCCATCTAATAGCATGAAGTTCATGGCGTGGATAATGATGATGATGATGATGAATGCTCAAGAGCACCAAATGCATGAGCACTGTGCTGATTAGATCTCCGATACTGACGCTGCGTCGTCTCCGTTGATTACAGAGAACCCTCCATCCCTCCAGCAGCTGTGTCGGCTGCTGATCCGCCGGGAGGCTGGACTTCAGAGGCTGGGCCTCCTCCACACGCTGCCCTTTCCCAGCACACTAATCAGATACCTCAGCTATGATGTATGAGCCGGCAACCCAAAGCCCACATGTCAGAGCACATCACTATTAAACACCTGACATGATAGCAGCAGTCTGACTGCGAGAGAGGAACAGGCATGCCTTACCTGTTAGAAAGAGCCTGATTCTGTAAGCCTTCTAGTTTATACCATCACTGTACATGTTGCTAAACATATATATGTACATATATATTATATCTCTATCTGTGTGTGTATGTCTGTGTGCATCTATAAGTGCATATGAATGAAAAAATATATAAAGGTATATCTATGTATCTGTAAAATATTTAAACTAAGGTATAAAAATATATAAATCAGTGTGCATAAAGTTGATAAATATGACTGTTGCATTGAGCATAATATTCATGTATAAGTTAGTGAATCATAAATTCGAAATTAAATCCAGTTAAATCCAGTAGTCTTTTCTTCCTCACACTGTGGTGTCAATACTGTGATAGTCCTCCTCTACCAGTGGCTTACTGTACATCATGGTGCCTGATGAGATTCCCAAAGATCATTGACTGCTAACTGCACGGCTTCAACACTCACTGGAACGCCCTTTCACCACTGGCTGTGTGTAGTCCCCCCACCACCCCCGCACCTGCTGCTGCTGCCGCACTGAGCCAGGACACCTCGGCGGTCACTGGGAACAGCTGGCACCAAGTGTGTGTGGATGCACTAGCTTTGCAGGTTATTGCATGCTACAGGGAGACCTAAAAATATCTACATGAAGCCAAGTGTGAGGTGCTACTGTAAGTGGACTCCCTGTACCTTGCTGACAGTATTATCTCACAGTACCACTCTCACTTTTCCATTAGTTTTTTTTCCCCTAAAGAATTTTTAATTCTTAATTCTAAAAATTTAATTATTCATTTTTTGCAATTATTAGAAACCATGATTTCGAAGCTATACATATTGTGACAAAAAGTGTCTAAGATAATAAAAGGTTTATTAAACAGAGACCTTGAGAATTTAGTTTGATTGAAAAAAAAAATACTTATAGTACTTAGTAGGCATAACAACATAAATGATCATAGAAAAAACAACAAATGCAGAGCATTCTTCTAAAGATGTCCTCGCCTTACTGCATTGCTTTACCACTGGGTGGCACTGCAACTCCTTATTAAGAACTTGCACTCCAGTTTTAGAAGGAGCCAAGTATTTGCCTATTAGAAAAAAAACATTAACAGATGGCAATGAAATTAATCAGCTCTTCAAGACTAAAGTGCATTTTTATGTATAAGGGCATTTGATTTGCAGTTAGTAATGTTTTAAAACCGTCAAGGAGCTCACCAATAATTGATATAATTGTGTATTACACCTTTACATTTTTAATTAATTTATTTTTAGTGTTTTTTTTTTTTGTGTTCTCAGACCAGTGTTTGTAATGCTGACATTGCTTTCAAATGCACCAAAGATTAATTTGCCGTGCCAGGCTCTGTCAGTCCGCTTTCTATTTCTTTCCGCTTTCTATTTCTTTCCTTTTAGTCCACATCCTTTTTCGGAAAAGTCAACACAGCCAATCAATTGGCCTGTCACAGACTGAAGGAGAAAGCTATATCACTGTTTGGTTAAGGGAAAAGTCTTGAATTGACTTTTTTTTTGAAAAGTGCTGCCCAAAGGCCGGTGCTTTGAAAGCCCTCTCCATCACCGCTGCCTGAGCAAGTGTCTGTGCACAGCACTGGAGAAGTGGAAGAGCTGGCTCCAGTCCTGACTAGGCTACTGTTTAGATGTTCCCTAACTCTCTTCCACCCTCCACGCTAATGTGTGTCTCTTTCTATCTTTCATCCTCAGCTCTAATGTGTGTCTTTTTCTGTCACTCTTTCTGTGTCTCTTTCTGTCGCCTCTATTTTCCCCTTTTCTTCACTTCCACATTCTATCTTTCCATTTCTACTGCACTCTCCTTGTGTGTGTGTGTGTGTGTGTGAGAGAGAGAGAGAGAGAGAGAGAGAGAGAGAGAGAGGGAGCACCATTCTGAGAACTGGCATGCTCACCTTTGTTTCTTTGTTGTTGTTTTTTCTGTAGGTAAAAGGATTCAGCTCTCACATTTTAATCTCGTAGCTCAGCTAGCAGTCCACAATTCACACACCAGAGAATATTTCAGTCAGGCATTGTTGTTTGTTTGTCCCGGATTTAACAACAACAACAACAACTATTGAGGACAAAATGAGCTTAATGAGGCTTTTTGCATGCTAAGAAAGAAAGTGCCACAGCGACACTGGCCTCGTTTCCCCCTGCTCTATAAATGTCACTATCTTCCATCTATACATAAACAAAGCCCACCACAAGAACGCATAATTGACATGGCTGGAACACAGTTCTTCGTGGAGACAGGCAGGCATCCATTTTTGGAAGCAGCTAGTTGAGTAGGGTTTGAATCAGGGCATACGGTCTGTAGATTAATTTCTACAGGCATCCCCCCAACAACCGCCTCTGGTCGAGATGAGTAACTCAATCAGACTACAGACTGAAGAGAGACTGGTCAGTTTACTCTCCACTGGAATGCTGCATTTTCTGCCGGGCGGGGTGGTGTTGTGTAGTGTGGTGTGGTGTGCGGTTGGAAAGGGGCAATCGGCAGCCATGGTAATATTTCAGACTTAATTTGATTTCATTTCATTTGCTATGACAAAGGGATGCTTGTGAGATATCACTCAGGCTGCAGATGCAAAAGGCCAGTTGTCCACTCAGACCCTCTGGTCAGACCACAAAATGCCATG
This sequence comes from Limnothrissa miodon, assembly GCA_017657215.1. Taxonomy (NCBI): domain Eukaryota; kingdom Metazoa; phylum Chordata; class Actinopteri; order Clupeiformes; family Clupeidae; genus Limnothrissa; species Limnothrissa miodon. Next base: position 38,991 of record JAGFZM010000018.1, read on the forward strand.
CTGTCTCATTTCATCATATCTGTGTTGCTTATTTTTCTCTTGTCTGTCGAACAAGCAGACAAGATCGAGCAATCGCTATTAGAATTATTGGGCCTTGTTTACCAATATTCTGTTAGGAATCCCCTTTTTTTTAAAAAAAAACCTGTATTAGAGATTGCAATTTTTTTTAATGTTTTAGAGGGTTTAATATAACAAATTTCCTCATAAGAATGAATTTATTTTAGGCCATAATTTACAAATTGTCCATAATACCTGAACATCCATTGGGACCCTTGGTGAGAGGAAGACACATACGACAAACAGCTTAAAGGCTTTGATTAATGTCACAGGCTAGAAGTCCAATTTAATTAATAAAAAAAACATTGAATAAATGTGCCTATTCGAGGCACTTCCTAATGTTTGAACCTGCCTGCTTTGGCGGATTTGTTCTTGTTCCAAGTCAGACTTGACACTCTTACATTTTTCTGCTTGCTTGTATACTAATTCAGGCATTGTCCTATGAAGCTGAAAAGTGAACGATGATACGAATTCTGTAAAAAGAGTTCACACGAACACAAGCACATAAACATATCACAGCAAACAGCAGGCTTGTTTGGATGGAGGCTGGGCAAGGGTGGAGCATGCCCATTGCAGCTCCTGCAGGCTGGCCCGTGACTGATAGCCAGTGAGGACTCCCAGTTGGGGCCGCTGCTCAACTTGACTCCTCTGAACCCTGTCCAAAAGCACCACTGAGACAGCCAGTCTAACCCAGGATGCATCCGGCCAGCTGCACCTGACACCCCAGCTAGTGTGTGCGTGTGTGTGTGTGTGTGTGTGTGTGTGGGTTGTGTGCATGTGTGTGAGAACAAAAGAGAGAAAGGAAAAAGAGAGACAGAGAGAGAGAGAGAGAGAGAGAGAGAGAGAGAGAGAGCGAAAAGGGAGATGAAGTGTTTGTGCGAGTGAGCGTGTGCACGCGCCCCCGCATGTGCGTCTGTGTGTGTGTGTGTGTGTGTGTCTGTGTGTGTGTGTGTGTGTGTGTGTGTGTGTGCATGTGTGGCTCATTTGTGACCCGTGTTTCCATCACCCTGATAGAGGAACCCCACTGTCTGTCTCCCAAGCAAGGGAAGCCGCTACACAGAGACGCTTTTAATGGAAGTTGCCCATCCGTGGCTCTGCTGGGACCTCTCTCCTCTCTCCTCCTACTCTCTCCTCCTCCCTCCTCCATGATGGCTGCTTCTACTACAGAAACATCCACAAATGTTTGCCTTTCCAAACAGCACTAACGGAATTAAACCATCTGCTAAATACTTAACAAGAATGTTGCCAAGCAATTCATGATATTTTTTTTACATGAGGAGTTATGACAGCTTTGTATAATAAAAAGAATGATTTATTTATTATTTTTCAAGCTTCAAAAATAGCAGGATTCAACAACAGAATATGTGAGGCTGGTTTATATCTCTCTAGCCAACTCCAGATGAGGAGCTCTGCTTTGTGCAGTCTCTTAAAGGCCCACTATGCAACATTCTTCATTTAATGAATCCGTTTCATACTGTTAAAATGATGCTAAAAACGATGCTAAAATGAGTCATTACACGGCGAATGAACGGTGTAGAATGCGCCAATGTGGCCTATAGCGGTAGATACAGCACTTGCAATGTTCAACAGCGCGGACCGCCTCCAATAGAATGCAGTGCAATATAATGCAATACAGCGGTCTTTAGAGGGAGCTCGTGAGAGAAAAAAACTGAATGTTGCTTAGCCCTTCTTCAAGTTAAACTTAACAATTTAAACGGTAATAGTTTCAACAGATCAACAAATACCGGTCCACCTAATATCCAGTTGTGAATGATTTTTCATACTCTTTCCATTTGTCTACATTACAAATAGACCAAAGAAAGGAGAAAATATATCGCACTTAATAGAATTGTCTTCAACCTTTGCATTTTAAAACATATCTTAAGATGTCGCATGTAGCCTATTTTTAAAGTAAATGCATTAAACGCATATCAAACTGTACTTTAATTTCTAGGAGCACTTAGCGAAGACAAAGAGATTTGCAGGGAGGCTGAAAGAATGAAGTCAACCAATGTTGCAGTAGTGCTGCCATCCGTGTCTTCATTACACAATGGGAGAGAAACTGGGACCTGCAGTCCTTGAATTATGTCTGTCTCATATCACCATTGAGAAAAAGCATGGTAGTTCAGTTTACTGATGTATCCTTCAAAGGAAAATTTGCCTCCGAGTGATGACCCCGAATGGACAAACCTGCCAGAAGAGATGGTCATCAAAGGTTTTCTTTCCCCATGATGTAATTACTCCGGACAAAAGAACAAAACCTAGAGCCTTCAGCATTAAATAATAAATAAAGAAGAAAAAAAAACGCAGTGCATAATCACCACCAGTGAACTCAGGCCTCATTTTAAGGCTGTGGCCAATGCAAAACATTTCACACTGATCAAAACCAGCAGCAGTCGTGTGTTTATGTCTAGAATCAGCAGTTAGTAAATGACAAGTGTGAATGATACGAATGACATGACATAAACATCCAATGACTGATCTTTTTTGCACCAACGCGCAAAAAGGCTGTTGGTTTTGGATTCGGGCTTTGATGTTGTCTTTATGCTAACAGACGGAGCTCCATCCCTCCAGATGAAACCTGTCTTTGATCAGTTCAAATATTTAATTACGGGCCTGGGCCCACATAACCTCAGAGGGAGCTATAAAAGGCCTTGCCCTGTGGATATTTAAAGAGAAACCAGACTAGTATTGCTCTGAGCTAAGGGATGACATATGTTTGCAAATTCAGACCATTTAAAATAAGTGTGTGTCTGTTTGTGCGTGTGTGTCTGTATGTGTGCTTGTGTTTGCATGTGCCTTCGCGCCTATTTGTGCTTATTTTAAAGGTCTCATTCCATCGTATTTTCATTAATTTTGTGGTGGTCTCTTGTGTAAAATAATGTCATGAGAGTTGGTTTCGACAAAAAATATGCTGTAGTTGTCTTTAGAGGCCTGCACTCCCGCGGGTGTACCGCGAGACCCGCGGGACCCAACGCAAAACAGTGCAATGCGGGAATAAATTTGAAAGCTCATTGCGGGCGCGGGCAGGAGCGGGACTGCACTATGCGGGAGCGGGCGGTAGGATGATAAACTGCAATCCCGCAAACACAATATGTGTGTAATATAAAATATACAAATGATTAATGTAGTGCTTAGCATACATAATTTGTGCAGAATATTTTATTTACTGTTACTAAAATCATTAAAACTTGCAGATGTAGCCTAAGATAGCAAACGACATTGGTTGTTGGTTGGAAAGGTAGGTAGCCTATCCATCAGACGACCGAAATTCAAGGTTGAATCAACGTGATGGACGGTCGTAGTGGTACACCCGCGGGAGTACAGAGCTCTGCGATAAACTTCAAAAAGTTCAGCCAATTAAGAGGCCTTTCAGTGAGATAGAAATTAAGCCAACGTCCTTCTTGCAGGATTTTTGCGGGCGGGAGCGGGACAAAATATTGCTGGTGCAGGCGGGAGCGGGAGTGAAAATTACAATTCTTTGCGGGTGCGGGCGGGAGCGGGATAGCACAATGCGGGTGCGGGCGGGAGCGGGACTGATAATTCTGTCCCGCGCAGACCTCTAGTTGTCTTGTTTCAAACTATTTTAGTTAGGTGAAAAGGAGAGCAGGGATAGCTCGAGAGGATTCTTATGAATTTTAATGATATGCAAATGTATCGCCTCTGATTGGCTAACAACACTGTGACGCTCCCTCTAGTGGGTCTGTCTGCAGGCAGCCTAACGTTTTCTTGAGGGCGGGTTAACTACATAGCTAATGTTCAAATTGACGTACATTTGTACGGCTTTTCCGATTCGCTCGTTTTTCCCGGCAGTTTTCTATCACAGGCGAATACAGACTACAGGGGTATGAGAGCATAGAGCAAGTTGAGCACAGAAGTACAACTTGGGCTGACCTATGGTAATGTAAAAACATCAAGTCTTAAACGGTTTATTTTGGAAGGAGACCTTTAACTCTCTCTCTGTGTGTGTGTGTGTGTGTGTGTGTGTGTGTGAGTGTGTAGCACGTGTGTGTGATGAGAGCAAAAGCCAATCTATCAGTTTCTGTGTACTGTGTAGGAGTAAGGACCATTCTCCTCTTTTGATCTTTTCACTTCCTTCTCTGGCTGCCCTGGTTGACTGAAAATACACCAGAGAGGGACCCAATACCCAGAGACGGGCAAACAATGTCGGGGCCTATTGCTAACAATAGCCAAGCCTGGCACTTCAGTAAACAGAATTAAGAGCTCCCTCCATGTCAATCACTCCTTGATTCACCTTGTATGCACAGAGAGAGAGAGAGAGAGAGAGAGAGAGAGATAGAGAGAGAAAGAGAGAGAGAACTCTAACCGACCTCTCCGGAGTGTAGAGTTATCAACTGTCAGTCTGCATCACTCTGACCTTCTATCATATTTCTCTTATGTGACTGGCGCGCACAAACACAGCCATCACCCATCCATTGCATGACCTTTCAGCACCCACTCACTGCTGAATATGTGTTGAGTCAGACAACACGCCAGTGCATACACGCCTACCGTCAGCTGGATTACATGAAAGCCAATCTACCATAATAGAGGCCCCCTGGAGCTGGGAACATTATAAAAGTATCCTGATTTTTACCTGTGTGTGTGTGTGTGTGTGTGTGTCTGTGTGTTTGTGTGTGAGTGTGTGTGTGTGGGCATGTTTGGGGGGTGTCCACAGGTTATTGACCTCAGTCCCACAGTAATGAGAAAACTAACTTACATTAACCCATTACTTCTCAACAAGTACATAATGTATCTGAGTTTGCTAGGGTATTGAAATCAAGCTTGCATGTCTCAGTAATTCTTATAGTCATAATCTTAAGGAGTTTTTATTTCTGTTATTATATTTTGGTTAATGAAATGAAAACAGTTCAACTAGACCTTTCAACTGTCAAAAAAGACAAATAAAAAACACTTTTTTCAGTTGTGCTCTTTCTGGGCACCCATGTTGTCTCTGCCTTATGATAAAGTTACTACTAGTAGTAAATTAAGGCACAACAAATCCCTAGTTATTGAACTAGGGACCCCAAATGGAACAGAAAAACATCCTTACAGTACATCAACTGAGAGGACCATCTGGCAAGCCTCACAGACATATCAGGGAATCAAAGAAACAAGGAAGTTAATAAGTTGATAAGTTATTAGAGTAAAAAATCTGAAGAAATGATGTCTGTTGTTGGTCTGTTTCTGCATAACAGTGAAGGGGTGGGGGCAATAGAATGGGGAAAAGTCATAAAAATGAAACATACTAAGGCCACACCAATAAAATTAGTTGGTTCTCGGATTTTTTCAGGAAAAATATGGAGCGAGCGAGCGAAATAAAAAAAAAAATAAAAAAAATGTTCTGAAGGTAAATTCACAGTTAATGTTCATTAAAAACATTTACTCATGTGTTAAGGAAAAACTAAAAACTTAACTTTCACACCTCACAGCACAGTTTTTGTCATGCAAGTTTTAGGCAATGTACAAATTCATAATTCTGTCATTCTATGTTTTGTAAAGGTTTGACGGTTTGTCATTTATTTAAGAGTTTGTGAATCTAAGCACCAAGCAAGCTGGCTGTGGAATTGAGGTATGACATATAATGTAGACTACTTCTAGGCTGCTGTAGCCTACGTTCAAACTCATTTTGTCACAGTTCATCACAGGGCATTAGAACGTCAAAATCGCATTGATTCACCAGCAATTAGATAGTGACTAAAACTTCATGATCAGCGCAACGGAGATGAATATTCATCAACGTGCAGTCACGTGAATCTAGGAATGCATGAGAAAGAGAAGCGTTTGTGTGCGCGCGCGAGGATATGAGTGTGTAGGCACATGCTATTCACTTATTTATTGATTGATTTTGATGGCAAAACACTTTGAATGGATTTTTTTTCGCCCCTCAATCAATGAAATATCAAACTCACCTCCACAGAGTTGCACAAGCAGACTGCTCTCGGCACCGTGAGTAGAACTGCGCAAAGTTCTCATCCTCTTTAATTTCAATGCACTTGTCAAATTCTGATCAAATATTCTAATAATTGCAAACTCTGGCCTAGCAGGATCCACCGGCATCTTTCCTCATATCATGTCTCTTGTCTCTTGCGCTCTGAAGTGAAAGGCGCGATTAGATTGGTTTTCAACGTCATGTGAACGCAGCATGCTTTTTTCAGTATTATAGCAATCAGCCACAGTGTTTTTTTTATGTTCGTGTGAGTTCAAATTCAATGTTATTTTTATTTAATTTTGCATTTTTTTCAAGCGGCGAATCCGAGAACCAACTAATTTTATTGATGTGGCCTAATGACTTGTAAACTTTTGCACAAAAATGTGTACAATTCAGTTTTTTCTTTATGTACAGAATCGCCTTGACATTTCACTAGAAGTTCTCTGTGGTGGTCTAGTGGTGAGCCAATGAATGGATTTGGCCATATATGACAAGGCCTGAGCCGCACCATGCCTAAGACATTAGAGGGAGACTGATCTAACCAGTGCAGACCTGGAATACACAAAAAAATTGCCACTGACCTGGAAAAGCAACAGCATTGGAGAATGACCCAACGAGGCGCAGGCACAGAGCCTGCAGCGATATCATACCCGTTATTACCACCCCACATCAATGACAACATTATAGAAGGGATGTGTTGGGATGTGCACATGCACAATGGGCATGCCAGGAAAATCAGAGTATAAGGCCCTCACATGTTCTTGCACTGTCAAACTGACACGGCCTATGGTGTGTGAGGAAAATCCAAATTCTTGTTTCTGTAGCTCTTAATGAAGTATTGAAGGAAGGACTGGATTAAAACAGACAACACTGCAGCAACCCATAGAAACGTCAAAATAAAATCAATTTCTAATTTCCATTTCTCAGGCCTTACATTCAAAGGTCAATAGATGTTGTTTCCTGTGCATTGCCAGCTTAGATATGAAATGATATGACATGATAGCCTCACAATAGCTCATATAAGATACAGTAGCCTATGACACCAGTATCACAATTTCAGAGGTTCATAAGAACATTTAAGAGGTTCATATAAGCTGTGGTTCCTTATTACTATAATAGTATTCCAACATTTAAAACGGGCACATGATATGTTATGTTATTAACATGATATGTTATTAATATGTGATATGTGTTCTGTGCTACATGGAGTCTTTACAAGAGACTAATAATTATTTAACTAATAATAAATACATTCTTTCAACATCATCCTGCATCCTTGCTGCTATTTCCCAGGTGTTCACATGGTTGATTTTTGTAACATTTTTAAAAGCATGGCTGCAATGTCATTGCGTCAGTGCGTCTTTCCTCGATATTTCGGGAGACGTGGTCTGCTCTCGCCCAGATTAGGGCTGTTGGTGAATTACTGGTGAAGTGGTCAATCCCAGCCCCTCCGAACTAATGAAATTGCTCTTTCTCACTAGTCCAGCGCCTGTTCCATCAGGTGCGTGGCGCAGCCCTTGGGGAGAGGCAATATTGAGCCCAACCCAAATAGAAACAAACAAATTGCAACAAATGAAGAGGCTTTAAGTAGGGGGTGCTGGTGTTGAGGATGCACTGTTTTCTGATGCTAATGCAAAAAGCTCTTGAGTATCACTTATGGGCCTGTTATCGTCTGAGAGCCATCCTCTATCTCTAAGTGGAGCGGCTGAAGGAGCCATCAGTGGAGACGCTTGGGGCTATTTACAGCACTTGCATCTTTAACAAGTGACCTTGAGGCTAAGGAGAGCGATAAAACTCTGCTTTCAGGGGCCTTTTTTATACATAATTTTTTGGGGGAGAACAAACCAAGGTAGGCATGTGTAAGCCAAAAAAAGACTGTCTGCTTTAGCAAAGACAAAGGATGTTTTGGTCTCTGTGCTTTGACTTCATCAAGTGTATCGTGTTACTTGTCGGGGATGCTGGTGCTTTGTGGTCATTGCAGTCCATCTTGTCAGCGGTTTGCAAAAAAATAAAAAGAGAGATGCATAACAACCCTATTTGAAACGAGAAACCCATTTGTGGTATACCCCCACTCTTATCAATGTGCTATGGAGTCCACAGACTCACCTTGCTGCACTTTAACACTGAATTATGAATCACAAAATGCACATTAGTGTCTGCTAATTGTGCTGCGTCAGAGTCCCTAAAATCCTTCCCTTTCCCTAACATCTCTGCTGTAAGCTGTAATGGCTCTAGGCTTGAAGTTCATAATCACACAAAGAGCTGGCCACCAAAGCAAGAGCTCCCACTGGAATGTGTTGGAATTGGATTGATGTACGGACTTGGGTTTATTGCACCAGACCATGCATCCATTAGTGCTGTTAGGAAGCAGCTGCTGCCTCAAGATTGAGACACCAATAAAGTCATTGAGCACCAAGCTGAAATTGATCTGTTTGCATTGCAGCTGCCCTTGACAGTCATCTGTTCTGTACGTACCTGGACATTAGCTAATCAAAAGCAGATAGTAATGTTAGGGATGTAAATGGACGGGGTGAACTTCTTGTCATGAGAATGGACCACTTCCTCTGAGTTTTAGAGATTTAGTGAGCAAATGCCTCACACTGCACCAACCAATCCAACTGCTGTCCATCATAACATTGTCACATAACCCCAGGGCGACCTCACTCAAAGCCAAAGCTGCCCATATCACTTTGACTGAAACATAGATAGCATGTCGAAAACCAGAAAGGGGAATCCAATGCGTCAAAAAGCAATGAGGAGATTTTCTCAGGTAACATAGAAGGTTCTTATCTTATCTCAGTTGAGACTGAGCCATAGTCAGGCTATAGTCAAGACATAGTCAGGCTCTTGTTCAGACTAACAATAGTTCAAGGCATGGAACATGCAACCGCTTACAATGAGTAGACTAATGGAACCGTGACATGTTCCTGTGAATTTATGTTCCTTCCTCTGCTTTTGAAAACGCTCGGAGATTAAGATCTGTAGTGATCAGCAGTGTTTATGAGTTAAATCATCCTCCATAACTGCCTCAGTGTTCCCTTGAGCAAACATTCTCAAAGGATGAAACACTAATGTAAGCTCTCCTCCTCCACGCTCCGTCTAAATTTCCAATTTATTATCAACTCCATAAATAGCAAAGTAAATCTACTGATGTGAGTTATTTTTTTTATCTCCACCGTGCTCCTTCTTCCTCTCCTTCCTCCTCTGTCTAAATAAAATAGATACGAGCGAGGCATTACACTTCAAAGCCCCCGGCCTGAACAAAAGAAATGTAGAGGCTCTGGAACTGAAGTTTCTTCTTTAAGCTATGGAACTGAAGAACTAATCACAACCCAGTCTCATTGCAACCGAACTAATCACAGATGTAACTGACTAGACTTGCATCTTGGGGAATTGGAGGGAAGGGACTAAAGGAGGGACGCTGTGCCGGAACCTTCCGGCAGCAACTGTGAGCTCTGCTTGTCTGCTGGGCAAAGAATACTAGAGGGGTATGCACATCATTAAAATATGAATATTGTATTTTAGCCTTGATTTCTCCTGATCAGCACCCACTTTCTTTTAAGCTATGTCCCCATTTTTTTTTATTTAAAGGCAGTTGTTTAAATGATCTGATTCCACAGTTTGTTCCTTATTGTTGCTAATAACCTTTTTTACGAATTAAATGATGATTATTAGAGACATGAGGACTCTTCTCAGGCCTTTGTGGTATAACATTGTGAAGTGCTTCAATTCTGTAGGAATATTTTAATTGCTTTAGTTTGGTTTGATGAAAACCGTTAAAAAGGAAATGACCACTGCAGCTGTCTTGTTTGAGTGGCAAATTTAATTCAGAAGCGCAGATGATAAACATAATTTGTAGTAATTATTGCATCCTTGTACGCCACGTCAAGACTTTGTTCATGTTCACTGGCACAGGAAAGAGACATCTTTCCCTTTCCCCCTCAAAATTACTATTTACTTTATTAAATTACTATAAATTATTAAAAATAAGATATTTGATAAGAATAACCTATCTCACATTGCAAAAACAACTTGAAGAGTGGTTGTTTCGGTCCAGTCCAGTGAATCCAAAATGGCTCTTCATTTCTTCTAACTCCTATACTGAGGGACTGCATTTCACATACTGCACATTACAGCATCAACTGACCAAATTAAGATGTTTTTATTAATGGGTTTGGCCTTTATCTGCCACAGTCAGTATTCCAGATGACTGTCTGGTCACAAACTAAGACTTATGATTGTCCATGACATTTGACTGTTCAAATCAGCCGATGAAAATATGCTGTACAAACATTTTTATTTATTTTTTTATTAAAAAAGTACCTTGTGTGATCCCTGTAACACGATCAAGATATCCCCCCCCCCCCAAAAAAAAAAAAAAAACATTAAAAGCCTAAATTAACTAGAAGAAAGTTGAAACATTGATGGTCTTACTGCAGAAAGGGATCATTTGGTATCAAATAGAAAAGACGGCAAATGGCTGGCAAACGTTTGTGGACTAAGGATTGGATAATGGTCACCAAGACACTGGCAAAATGCCGCACTCTCTGATGGCTGCAATTTGTGTGGTATTGTAATTACACATTTTCAGTCTGACGCCTTTAATAAGGTTAAGGTTGCAATGACATCAGTGTGTACATACATCAAATATTCCAAGCACTTGGGCGGCCTGAATAACAACAAAGTGGTGATAAAACTGTACCTTCTACCAACGGAGCCTTGTCTGGTCGTAAGTTGACTTGAATGAGTTCAGAGGTGCCTCTGACATCATCCTGACAGCGACCCATGACGCAACCTCTTTGCCTTATAATTCAATTATAGGCCAGCACTCTGAGGGGGTGCTTGCCCTGAACAGATTCAAAGAGACAGAGCAGGGCTAAAGCCCAGCAAGGATGGACAAACAAGTCACTGAAGCATGGAGAGGAGCAGGGTGGAGAAGCGTAAGAGGAGGGACAGGAAAGAGCAAGGTGGAGCAGGAACGCTGGCTGAGGGGAAAGGCAGTGAGCGAGGACAGTACGAAGCAGAGAGACGAAAGTGAGTGAGGGGTTGCGGAAAAATCTTGATTGAGTAACAGACTAATTGCCCGGACTCAACTGGATCACTAGCCAATCAGCCAAATCTCCCCTAATGCACCCTGACCCATCCATCAGGCTTCTATTAGATTACAGCTCCCTTTGAGGTCACTCACTAGTGCAGCTACTGAGCTCAGCTGCAGACCAAAGCAAGTCTTTAGTTGGTACTGCTACTCTTGCTGCTGCTGCTGCTGACTTGTCTGCCTCATGCTCTCACGCTTGCTCTCACTTCCACTTCTTGACTGGTTTTCAGGTTTGGACGCATCTGACAAATGGAGCCGGACCAGATCAAAGGTCTGCACTTGTGACGATGGATAGCTTGCGTATCCTGTATCCAGCTAAGAGGTCACTGGTCTTTTGTCTATCAGAATTATAATAAAATAATAATAATAATAATAATAATAATAAGGAAAAAACAACAACAACAAACATTTCAACACAATGAAACTTTCTAAGAATCAAGTATTCATAAAGCATTTTTAAATATTATGTATCGATCATGTCAAGGTCATCTGTGAAGCTGAAGGCAGACCGCCCAGGAAGCCAGAGATGCAGGATCAGGCAGTGGAAGGCAGGGGTGACCCTCAGCAGGGAGGCAGTGGCATGGACAGTGGAGTGGGTTGAGGACCATTCAGGAGTGCCGCTGGATCACGTTGGAAGAAGGTCCCAGGAGAACCCAGGAGGTGCAGGCGCAGGCAGTGGAAGGCAGTGATGACTCACGGCAGGGTGGTAATGGCATGGAAAATCAGAGAGGAGATGAGTTAGAACAGTCTCCATCAGATTTCAGAGAATGTGAGTTATAGTGCATCTGAAACCATATACAGATGTTGGCTAAGTGAGGAGAGAGAAGTAAGTGGAGAGGAAAAGAGAGGAGGAGAAAGAATAGTGAAAACTGTACGGGTTAACAGATGGGTGGAGTGTGGCGGCATTAAACTATAGCAGCATAACTAAGGTATGATGTATAACAAGCCAACACCACCAAAGGAAATGGTCAGTGGCCACCAAGCCCTGGACGGGAGCTGACAGCAGAGGCAGTCCTTTCCAATAATACCCTGAGAAGGTGTGGCTTACCATACACCATCCCTAACTAAAGGGGTCAGTAAATAGAAAGGTTTTGAGTCTAGACTTAAAGGTGTTGAGAGTGTCCGCTTGACGAATGTTAGAAGGGAGTTTGTTCCACAGGGCAGGCGCACGATGGCAGAATGCTCTTCCTCCCATTGTCGATTTTGATATTCTAGGAATTACTAGCATTCTGTGACCTTAGGGGTCTAGAAGGGTGGTAGGGAACAAGTAAGTCTTTAATATATGCTGGAGCAAGGCCATTAAGGGCTTTATATGTTAGGAGAAGTATTTTAAAATCAATTCAGCTTTTAACAGGAAGCCAATGTAAGGAAGCAAGGACAGGTGTGATATGTTCATATTTTTTTGTCCTAGTGAGTGCTCGTGCTGCAGCATTTTGTATTAGTTGAAGGTTTTTGATGCAGCTAGTACCACATCCAGAGAACAGTACATTACAATAGTCAAGTCTGGAGGTAACAAATGCATGTATTAGTTTTTCTGCATCCTACATGTGTACACTGTACACTGTACACATTAGGAATTATAATCGTAATCCTAGTCTTATTACATAAACCTTTCATTTAAGCCTTTACAACTTGTGTCACAAGTGTCACAAAGCATTTGAAATGACCAAATAGGTATAGCACTTTGTGTACTGTCTGTAATGGTGTCTTCTTTGATTTTCACGAGTAATTATCTCACTTTACTTTAGTATGAGTATGCACTCAATATTGAGTGCAATATGAAGTATGTAACCGGGCATATAAAAGGACAATTAACAGATTGAAGCTTTGTACTCCTTCAAACTGTACAGGTGTAGAAGATAACATTATAATACAGTACAGTACAGTACAGTTAAGTACAGTCATGACAATCTAAAAACAGTTATGAGTTCTAATGACATTCATTACAAGACTGCAGTATAAATGGGTAATTCTTTATAAATGTGCTTGTAATTCTTTATAAATACAGAGTTACTAAACTTTATTTTAATTAGATTTCACAATTCTTACACAGTACAATAATATACATAACAAACGATGGGCACGATACTTAAAGAAAAGAAAGCATGCAGACAAAAACCATCCTGCGAGTAAGGGGGTCTTTTTGTCAGTGTCTCCGAGGAGACGCAGCAGATTCCTGATGAACTGTTTAGGTGGATAAAATAGACGAGCAAGTCATTAGGGCTTCCTGATTGAAATCACTGACAAACGGCTCGAAACACACTGGTCTCAGCACTGCCTAGGCAAAGTTATTGCCATGCTTATCAGCAAAGCCAATAATGCTCCTGGAGATACCCCCCTCCCCCTCCCCCCAAAAAATGTTTATAATGGCATACTTGTGTGTGAATGTTTGTGTGTGTGTGTGTGTGTGTGTGTGAAAATAAATAATTAATTGAGAAGAAACGAAGATCGCTTGCTTTGGAAGGGGTGATTGCGAAGCGTCCGGCTGCTTCGCTTGTATTTGCTGGGAAAAACCAGGCTCATAAATTACGATTCAATTTATTCCCCCAGGCAATTTATGTGACCGATGAGACCTAATGGAGTTGCAGTATTGGGGATGATCACACCAAGAGGCGCCGGGAGTCTCATAAAATGCAGCGAGGGGACAGGTTTAAGTGCTATGCCGTAAAACTTCAGCTGTCTCCTGCCGACAGTGTGTCATGGGCCGGGCCCGGCCAGGGGGGAGTGATGGGATGGTGAGGGGGAGACTGCCCCTCTTTAACAGTGTCTGTCTGGCTCAAGCTCCCGGAGACTCAGTGGATAGGAGCAAGCCAGCAGGTCTCTGTCTGTGTGTGTGTGTGTGTGTGTGTGTGTGTGTGTTTGGGAGGGTTCTCATGTTGTGTGGTTAATGATCTAGCTGGTATCTTTTATGTGGGTAGGGGTACTAGTGAAGCTAAGGGCAGAAGTGTGTTTGTGTGTGAGTGTGTGTGTGTGTATTAGAGGGGTGGGGGGCAGGGGTTGTGTGATAGGGTGAGGCTGTGTAGGGGCATTAATGAGGCCAACAAGGGTACCAGGGGTACACCCCTCATCTCTGGTGCCAAGGCTGCCATCCAGCTGATTAGTACCTCTGTAGGAGGACAACAGCTGGTTGGGAGGAGTTTGTGTGTGTGTGTGTGTGTGTGTGTTTGTGTGTGTGTGGTGTGTGTGTATGATTAAAAGCAAGTGAGAGACAGAGACAGTGTGTGTGTGCGTTTGTGTGTGTAAATATGTATGCCTTAAAGCATGTGTTTGCATGTCAGTGTGAGACATGTAAAAACACAACAATAGAGACATGTACTCTGTGTTAAGTGTGTCAAAATCACTGTGTGCTACAGCCTCTGGTAAATATGTCATTGTCAGAGAGTGTGGCTCAGCCTCTTGGGGCTATCCCAACATCACATCACTCAGCAGCAGCAGCAGCTGACTCATATTTACCAAGGTCTGCCTGTCACACACACACACACATGTGAAACACAAATGCATGCATGAACACATACACCAGATGGTGACTGTGGTTTGGTATAGATACTGTAGATGGAGAATGATTAAACAAGCTTGCACGCGCATGCACACACACACACACACACATTAGAAAAATCACTTTTTGCCAAGTACGTTGTAACTATTTTTTATTTATTTGTTTATCATTCATTCACAATGTATTTCAATGCCTTTAATTGCTACAAGTTACCCACCTCTTTAATATTGAGGCTATAGAGGAGTTTATGTAATATCATATATTTTATTTTGATGTTGAGACGAAGAAGCAGGAGGATAAAATCAGATTGTACCATAAAATCAAGATGGTGTATTTGAATTAATCTTTTACATTCATTCATTCAGCTCGTATTCGTAAAAAGGAGCTTTAAGGCTGAAGTGCGGTCTATAGTTACAGTATCAGGTTATTGCGTGAACTCTACATCTCTCTCTCTCTCTCTCTCTCTCTCCCCCTGGCTTTTAACTCCCTCACTCACTCGCACATACACGCACACTATTGTGGTCGCAGTGTATCTCCTTCTCTTGGCGTATCCCTCCAACTCGCTCGGAGCGTTGGCTGACTGAACGACGCTGTGATCCTCCTAAACATAGCGTATCCTCCATCTACCGTGGATATACTCTCGTCGGGTCGCATCTCTTCAGCTCCGTTAAAGGTCTACCCGCACTTTGCCTGTCATTAAATTATTCTTTGAAGTCTGAGAAGAAGACAGAAGTGTTATTTTAGTGAGCGTTGCTAGCAAGACTGTTTATTCTTCATTCGCAACACAAGACGGTATAGCTGACGGGAAAACAGTACCCTGACGCTTCATTAAAAAGAAATTGCCGCAAATCTGTCGTCGCGAAAGGATATGGACAAAATACGCTTTTACGAGTGTTAATAAAACATGCGTTTTGATATTTTCAGCACAGGTAACTTTTGTGGTGTGCTGGCGCTATATTGTGCCATGCAAAACAAAAGATGATTCCTTGTGAACCCTGTCATTATCATATCCAACACTTACTCTCTGGAGAACTTTGGACACCTATCTTCACGCGCCATATTCCCAAAAAGTGGACCAAACTTTAGAATATAATAGGACGCAGGGATTTCTTCTTTTCCTTTTTCATTTTTTTTCAGTGAGACGTATGTTGTTGCGATATCTTCCATGCCACCGACCATCGTGATAAATGGACAAGAATGTGGCAGATACCATTTGTGGAGAAACTCAATAGAGAATCCGCTGGCAAACCGGGAGGACTGGATTAAGTTCTTAAAAATATACGTGTCGTATGCAACCCACGCGTCTTTTTCTGTGAGGTGGGCTTTGAAAAGAGCTAAGGAGGGATGTTGGTCCGAAACAAATTTCCGTTCATCTTCGGGTTTTGGCACTTCGTGTTCAACCAGTTATTTTTGACATCATTCCCACTTGTATTTCAGGTATGTATATTACTTGTCTTATAAAAATAATTTCTGGTATACAGACATAAAGTTTGCTGGTACCAGCATCAAATTCCGAGAGTAGACAGCAGTAAACACACGAGCAAAGCGCAGTCCAAGAGTTCATCATACTTGAGTATACTTGGCGGTGTAGATAGAATGGAAGATTCTGTGAAGTCAAGTTACCTTTCAAATTGTAAATGTATATCATTTCTGATGTTATTAATAGAGGAACACATATGTGATTTGTTTTTATTTTATAGTGAACAGAAATGAGCAGCCTAGCTGGTAGCACAAGACAAGAGTTGTACAATTTTGTCTCAGACGTTTGCCTTCAGCAAACAACACCTAAATAACTGTTAATGATAACCCCTGTCAAATATAATTAACCAAGCCCTCTATGTGTCAAATGTAGAGACTATGAAATAATTTTGACCTGCACTACTTTGTTACTGCAGTGTTATGATCATGTGTTGTGTTAGTAAACAGAGAGTGTTGGTGTTAAGTACTCTGCTACGCTTGGCACTTGGAGTGAGGCAGTAGTGTCAGGGATCAGGGATTGCCCTGTGCTTCTCGCCTGGCATTTCGAGGCGTGTGGTGGGTACCACAGCGTGCGTGGGCACTCTCAGCACTAGCAACTGAGGAGAGACCTCAGCCTCCTCCTCAGCCCCCACAGCCTCTTAGCCTTCACCAGTGGGAGGGAAGAACTCCAGCACTGGAGTGCAGTAAGAGAGAGAGAGAGAGAGAGAGAGAGAGGAAGATGTAGACTGGAGTGAGTGTGAGAGACAGGCAGAAACACTGAGAGAAATTAAGTGAGTAAGGGACTGGAAGAGAGAAGTGGAGTGATAAAACCAGTGTGTGTGTGTGTGTGAGAGAGAGACAGAGAGAGAGAGAGGGAGAGAGGAAGAGAAGGAAAGAATTGTGTGTGTGCAAGTGGAACTAAAAGTGAGATGAAGAAAGAAATAAAACATTAATGGTACGAAGTGTAAGAGCAATACCAGTGTTGGCAAAAGTCATTATGACAGGAAGGGTGGAGAGAAATGTGCGAGAGTGATGGATGTAGTAACGAACACAAGAAGGATGATCATGTGTTTAAGATAAAGAGCTACTCATCAGAGGCAGACAGAAGGGGCACCTGTGTCATCAATCTGGCATCCTCTACCTCCTCCACCCCCTCCTGTGGAATCACGCTGTTCATTTCTCATTCGTTTTTCTCTTTTTGCTGTCCCTCTCTCTTCCTCTGCCCTGTGTCCACAGCTTGCCCTGGGAGAGCAGCAGAGGTCGTGCTCTCGGACTGTAACCGACACAGTGGGCACCAAGTGCCAGCTGGCATGCCAGTGTAGGCCCTACCCTCCTCTGCCACCCCCGCCCCCGCCACCTCCACCACCCAGAATCATGTTCACTGGTAAGTGCCACTCCTTCAACCCAGCATAATGGTTACGTCACCCCAAGAGGCAAGCTGAAAGATGGAGTGAGTGTATCTGTGTGTGTATGTGTGTGTGTGTGTGAGAGAGAGAGAGAGAGAGTGAGAGTGTGTGTGTGAGTGAGAGAGGGAGAGAAACCACCATCATTTGAATGTTATTGTTATTAACAGACGTGCCAGTGCAGAAATACTTTAACCTGTGTACAGTTTGAAAGCAAAATTTGGTCTGACAAAAAAAAAAAAACATTTATGGATACAGTATGCACTATATTTGCATTTTAGTGTTTGGAAGCTCTCTTCTGTCATAGTATCTAAAGAGCTCTGCATTTGGAGATGAACCCATGAGCAGTTATGCTAATCTACACTACTGATATTTTTGGATTTTGTGTGCAGAGTGCAGTAAGTCCATTAGCCTTCCTTATATTCTCCTCTATGGTGTGAAAAGAAAGCACCAAAAAAAAAATGTGGACGTCTTAGCTTGAGGCTAATCTGAAGCATTGCGATGCAATCAGTACCCAGCTGTCCTAAAGGATCCCCAGCATGGTATGACTGCCTGCTGGGACTCTCATCACTTTAGCAGCAAAACAACACAGAAAAATGCCCAACAACAAGAATGACTTTTATTTACGCCTTGAAACACACCTTGGAATATGTCTGTCAGTATTCCATCACTACAGCATGAGGCTTTTTTTTAGAAGAGATTGCCTCACTATGTATGTATGGCAGTCATTTCTGGACTGTGTTTTGGTTCTTTAAGCTGGATGGAAAAATTGCACACCCTCAGTGTATATTGGTGGGCGTTATGCTCACAAGGTAATCCATCCGCCTTGCTATTGCGCTGAGATTTGTTTTTCATTTTTGACATGGTTCCAGGAAGTTCCTGCCTCCCCTAGGGTGCCAGCCCACTGACTAATAAATTGCCTTTCTGGACCAAGACCATTTTCATTTGCCTTTAACTGTCCTCCCCTTGAATTACATTCACGGCCATAAAGTATGTGCCTTTTTCTGTTGACACCAAGCTCAATCCAGTTTATTACTTGAAGTTTATGTTTTAAATCTGTCATCGGCATCTCCACAGAGCAATATTTGTGGAGGAGTGCCTAATCAATAAATTCTGAGCATGGGGAAGGTAGGGTAATCAATCTGCTTCAGGCTTCTTTTGGATCAATCACTTAAGGCATCTGCTTGAAGGGCACCATTTATCTAGTGCGAGGGAGACTCTTTAGAATTTATTGATATTATGCATTGGAAAGAATTTAATCCAAATATATTCAAACTGGTCGAAAATATCATTACTGCTCTAGACACAAATTACAAGTGACACGTCTGGTGAGGCGAAACTCACCAACTACTGACTGATGGACTGCAGTGAGGTTTTCATGTTCATGTTCCATGTTTCGTGTTTCATGTTTTCCTTTCATTTTGAAGAGAATATGTACAACATTTACTTCATCGCTGGCTGTGGTCACAGGCTATAGGGTGCTATAGATCAAAATTCAGGGTTGGGGGTTGTGCTTTGGACTTCATGGCTCTTGCTTCTGAGAAAAAGTGGTATTTGCGTTGCTGTTATCCTAGTTAAAGTGCAGAGGATTTCACTTCAGGGCTTTTGATAAGCGCCCAGCTGAAAGCGTCAGTGTGCCTGGTCTACTGAGCAAAAATACCCCTTGCATTAGGTTATTTAAAATATTCATGAGGAACTTATACATCATTAGAACTCCTACTGTACACCTGTACTTATCAAGGGGCGTGATAAACCATTTAAACGAGGTGCTCGGCAGAGAGGAAGGCACTATGAAAGATACGGCTCTTATCTGAAAAGGAGGCTACTTAGGCAGATTACATTAAATCCTACAACCCTTTCGACTGAAAAAAAAAAAAGATTAGACCAAAAGTTTGCTTTAGCTGCAGGGAGCTCTGACATCCAAATTGAGTCCCAGCGGCACTCTGGTTGGAGGAAATGTGCCTTGTCATGTGTGCTGGGAAGCTGTGGCCTCAAGAGTGACTGCCCTGCCTCGGGTGACCGAACAAGCCTCTGGTTTGACAACGCTGAGAGGCAAAGGGACATGAAAATACAGGCTGCAGGAGAAATGCAATTCACAGTTCCGTTGACATCTCATATAAACCTGCCTGAAAAAGGTCACAAGTCAAAGCTTACAAGACCAGAAAATGGTTTAGGAAATGACTGACTTTGGGTGGCAACTGTATTACAACCCTTGGTACATGTCTCTCGGGCTTGGAGTGACACTGAAGGAGAGCTTGTGTTTTTTATCGTCTGATCAGTTAGCTGTCTATTTTTAGCCAAACTGCTGAGGTCGTAGATTAGGGGAAGTAGATTACACAGAACTGCTTCTGGGCTCTCGTGAAAGATCTGGCTGCTTTAAGCCCAAAAAAGGGAATGCAGTACTCACTACACACATGGCTAACTCAGCTAGCCACAAAGAGCTGTTGCCAGTTGTACGAGTCTAGGAAGCTCTTCAGACTTGGAGCATTGGTGTTTTGCAGTTGGGTTTTTAACACTGACAGCCTCATCAAATTGATTATTGTGTGTGATGATATATTTGGCTAAGTTCTATTTGCAGACTGGGACACTCGTATTCTTACCATTCTTACCAGAGGGTACAGTAGATATAAATAGTTTCCTTTGCAGTTTCGCCACCAATTGTAGATATAGGCTCTATCTCTCATTAGACACTGTTGTATTGTATTGTTGTATTGGATGCATAAAAGTTTTGACAAAAAGCAGCAGAAAAGTATTAGCTCAGCTAATTTTCACACCCCATTTAGATAATTAATTCCACCAGATATTGCCCGTGTGTGCTGAAAAGATGAGCCTTATGCTCCTGTGTCAGCCTGCCCATCTTGGTTCTCCCCCCCTTTGCCCGGTCATCTGTCAGAGTCAGGAGGAAAATACCCAAATCAAGCCTGCCCAGCCAACTTCACTAGAAGCCTGCTGTGTATTCCCTCAGTCAGAGTCTTCACACAGTGCCTCTCTTTGCATCAATGTGTCTCTGAATGAAATGCATGTGTACAAGTATATACACTGAAAAAAAAAGAATACTGTAACTGATGATGAG
Organism: Limnothrissa miodon; assembly: GCA_017657215.1. Classification (NCBI taxonomy): domain Eukaryota; kingdom Metazoa; phylum Chordata; class Actinopteri; order Clupeiformes; family Clupeidae; genus Limnothrissa; species Limnothrissa miodon. Next base: position 59,505 of record JAGFZM010000018.1, read on the forward strand.
GAATAATACTTGAATAAGTACATCCTTGCCAGTCCATATTTTGAGACTTCGTGTCTTCTCACAGTTGAACAGAGGTTCAGAGTGCTAAACGCTCTATGCCACTGGTGTTCATTGTGTTGTGTTAGACAGTAGGGTATCAGTGAGGTATCACTTGTGGCACTGTAGAAATCGGAGAAGTCATAGCATCTCTTTAACAGGAGATAACATCACATGCTCAAAGCTGTGTTGGTGCCCCAGAGCAAACTGCTTCTGATCTCCCTAGTTAACGGTGCTGAACAAGCCATCCAGCTTCAGCAGGCATGTGATGTCTCACCATATGATGAAGACACTTGATTAATGCACCTGCCTCCGCAGCTGACCCCAATCAATTTAGTTGGCTATCAGAGCTAGGGTCATAGGTTCAGTGCCCATGATACCAAAACATGGCCTTTTCTTCCTTCTTTCAGAATATTGCAGCTCCAGAGAAAACCATTGGTATGATGATAAATTGTTATGTAATCGGATGTGTTATGAAAGGAGGTTACACATTACATGGAATATGCCTTACTCGGGACACAGAGGAGATTTCATTCATAATGCAAATATGTCCCCTTGCAAGTAGGAGACGAAACGTCTTCTGAGGTGATGCCCAAATGCACTTGCACCTGCAGAATGTGACATGTAATAATAATGATTTGTAATAAATAAGAATTATGTTTAATCTTCTTTTTAATTTTTAGATGAATAAGATAAAATGGTGCTGATGTTATGGATGTTATGCATCACTCCGCAGGCAGTATGTGTAATGGACTGACAGAACAGGAAAAAGCAACAAGTTCCCAAATGCCTGCCTTTACTGCCACCACATTAGAATAGAATGGAGTGGCCATAGATGGACAGACCTTGTTAGATGAGCTAGGGCTGCTGTACTGCTAAAGTAGCATAGCATTATTAGCTGCCAAGAGTGCACCATACAGGAGCACAGCCCTGTGCTGTGATAGTTACCTGCCAGATAATAGTAAGTAATGGGGTAATGGGGTTCCCCGAGCCTCTGCGACCCCAGCCAGCCCCTTTTGCTCCTGGAGTTGGCTGCCATTTCAAAAGGATCTCCTGGGGACTTCCTCTCAGCTCACTCTGATTTACTGGGAGCCGGTTCTGCTGACGGGCTGCCGATCGATCCCCTGCACTCCCAGGGCCCAGGGTGTCCTGGAGGACATCAGTAATAGAAGCGCATTAGCAGATTGACAATTATTGGCCAGGAGCCGTGGCCCCCAACACTGCATCAGGAAGTCAACAGATAGCAGGTGAAGGGGATCTGCTAGACTGAGAGAGAGAAAGAGAGAGAGAGAGAGAGAGCCTGGGGCTGACCAATATGTATCTATAAAACAGCTCACTTTAAGGCCAGTCTATAAACTCTCTCCACAATAGAGACTCAGTTACCCTTGGGATCCACTACTAGAATTCACAAGTGTGCTGTGGATGTCAACATATAATCATAACAAGCACACGGCTAGCACTGTAAATTCTGCCCAAAGCTGTTTTCATCAGAAACTTTCCACTGTTGTTTAGTAGCGGTCCCTGTGTGACTATGTGTCTATTTGCTTACGATGTGTGTTGGCTAATCTGAGCTTCAAAAGACTAGCCATGGCTCATCTCCTCACAGAGACTCCTCTTGTTGTACATCCATGTGAATATTACGCCGTATTCCCCGCTCACATGCCCTACATTTCTCCATGTTGTGAAGATTTATAGTAGGTTGACTCAGTGCTCACAGTCACAGCTACAGTAAATTAAAAAAAGCGGCTGATATCAGCCTGCCTACAGACTCATAATCAGTGCAATACTGATTTATTGCGAAACCTGAAATTGGGCACTTGCTCGAGTGTAGTGAATGCATGAGGCGGGGAAGGCTTTTCTCTCTCCACAGATGCCCGGGTAGCACACTGCAATCCCACTAAAAGCCCTGCAGTCTGCACTGATGTTTTGTTCCGTGCCCAAAGTCTCCCTAAGGGTTCAGCTTTTGAAAGTGCCTGTCTACTGTGGTCAGCTAAAAACCGCAAAACAAGAATACGTTTTTTTTTCAGTACTTTAGTACGCATGACATGTAATGCTTCATGTTTTGCTTGAATAGTATTTGACTCTCACAAAATTAATTTGATTATAATTTCATGAACATTTGATATTCAGCATCTGAGATCAATTTGGTTGACCCCAATTTAGCAGCACAGAGAGACTGGAGAACCTCCAGCTCAGCCACTGCAGTATTGTGTGCCCGTATGAAAGCATTTAACCTCAATCAGAGAGGGTGATTGGTGCAGTGGCCTGGTGCCATCCGTCATCCAAACTTCTTCACACAGGCAGATCACATTTCCGTAAATTAATTCCATGCTGCTTCTATGCATCTATGCATGTATATGTTGGGTATGTGTGTGGGTGCTGTGTTATTTAGCACGCACAGGCATATGTGTGTACTGTATCTGTGTGGGTTTGCTTCTGTGTGCAAATGTGATGAAGGTGCTAATATCCATGTAGGTGTTTGGTGTGTGTGTGTGTTGTTGTTGTTGTGTGTAAGGTGGTAAAAGTATGTGCTAATATCCATTAAGATGTCTGGTGTGTGTGTGTGTGTGTGTGTGTTTAAGCGTGTAAAGATGGTAAAAGTATGTGCTAATATCCATGAAGATGCCTGGCGTGTGTGTGTGTGTGTGTGTGTTTCCGTGTGTAAAGGTGGTAAAGGTATGTTGTAATACCCATGAAGGTGTTTGGCATGCAGGCATCAGTGTGTCTGTGTATGAGTGTGAGTATGCACTTCCCTGGTTCTCCAGCATGACTAACTGTCACGGCGCGGATGCTGGGGGAGGCAGCGATGCCGCGGGCGTCATGGTGACCTTTGCTCAGCCTCACACTGTCAAGAGCATGGATGAGCCGCCGCCCACGGGCACGGGAACCCACGTCTGCTCTCTCCCATTCCCCTCCAGGGAGCACCCTATCCCACCCCCCCCCGCTCCACCCTATTGCTCCCCGGCCCTCCCCCTTCATGTGGGAAGCGTGACTGAGAAGGGCCCTCCTCTTCATCATCTGTGTGTGTCTGTGTGTGTGCACATAAGTGCAAGTCCTTCCAGAGCCATTAGTGAGCAGGGTTAAAACTGTCGCCCTTGTGGGCGCCAGAGAAAAGAAAAGATGATTTGCTTTTGAATTTTTCCTCGTCCTCCGCTTACACACTTACCTGATTTATGTCACAGACAATATGCTGAAATACATTGCTGTGCTATTGGCAACAGTTCAGACCACTGCACTCATTGTCACCACTTTAACCTAAGATTTACATTACATCACAGATTTAGAATGAATTTACTGCCTCATTCATCATCAGATATGGGGTCTGTTCTCTGATGATCAGCATCTCTGATTCCTACATATTCCAACCCTAGGTCTGTCCCAGAATATGGCTTGGCCTCTTCTTGTGTCCGAACCTCAGAGCAGAACCCTGATATACCCAAAGATCAGGTGGCCGTGAGTGACGCCAAAGCCTCTTGTTAGACAGCCAGTTATGTTACTGGGCTTCGTATTACACCACAGCTGAAGACACCTTATACCAAGTTGGGTTTCTTTTTTTTGACGTCTGCTTCACCAGTCCACCAGTGTCAGCAGTGCAGACACATGAGTGACTTCTGTCAAGGTGGGAATGGCCTCCCTGGAATAAAATGCTTTAGTTGATGTTCCAGACAGGGAATTAGAATTCATTACAAGCCCTAATAGCCCTAATACAAGCCCTCTAAACAAATCAATAAATTTCAAAGAAAAAGAAAAAGTCAGTTGTAGCAGTTTTGTGTATTTATTACGAAACTCTGTATTTCTGATGTATTTCTGTCTTATGAGGTATGACCCAAGCAGAAATTTCCTTTCTTTTTCACACAACGTAACACAATGGAATACATTACACTTGGTGCACATCATGTGTGTTTTGGTCTGGGTGATGGATACATTTGCCTGAGGTTTCCACTTTTTACGTGGGAGAGTGTAGTAACGGATGCCAGCTAGACTTGCTATGCATTTTAAGTATGAGGAAACCTCCCTCAAGACATCTCAGGAGCATGTTTCTCTGTTGACTGGCAACCAGGCTTTTTAGTTTACTTGCTTGACTCTCCATTCAATGTTGCTGTCAAGTTGTGGGTTCGAGCCTGGGCTGGACTACACAGGATGACCTCAGTTATAGTGGTGCTGTGAACCTTGCTGGGGGTGAGGTTTAGAGAGATGAGTATAACAAAAGTCAGCCTAGTCACACCTATCCACTAACCATTCTGGGCAAAACTCTTGTCCATCTTCTGTTTGAGTCCTGAGGCTCAATGCCATAAGCAGTCAAGGACAGTACTGTAGTTTATTGTCCAACCATGATAGCAAGTTAACAGGTAGTTGTGACCTACTAGTCCACAGACTTGGAAGACGGAGTTCATACTGAAAGTCCAGTCACAAGTGGAAATTGGAATCCCGGACTCAGATATGTCACCAAAGGGTGGCTGATTCAGTTGCTGAATAGTACAGTGATTGAACATTGCTTTACCATGTGCACATCAATGGCTGAGATGCCCTTAAGCAAGGCACCCAACCCCTCACTGCTCTCTGGGCACCACAGCAACAGGCTGGCCACTGCACCTCCCTGTGTGTTCACTGTGGGCTGTGTGTGTCACTAATTCATGGAAGGGATAAATGCAGAGATCGAATTTCCCTCGCGGCATTACGATGTAAGGAAGGGAATGGGGCATCAGAGGTGGCGAACCACTATATCTGATATCCCTTTTAGTAAAGTGTTTACTCAAAGATCATTGAATAGACCAATTGCTCAGATTCAACACATTCTGGTTTAATCCAATACAATGTTGCTTCTTCAGAATTGTCTCTTAATATCCAATACATTATTCTTTATCTTGTCACTAACATGAATGTCTCTGACAGTAAATACATCTTAAAAATGAAAAATTAACTACAAGTGTCAATTTTATATTTTGTTAAACTTAAGTATTTTTAACTATTGTTACATTAATTAAAAATGGTTTAATTGTTGTGTAAGAATTATGTAAAATATAGCACGATTGTATGACAAAATTTACTCAATACAATGTAAAATACAGAGGTCCTCTTACCACAAAAAGCAATAGAAACCTCAAAAAACCCACCCCTACAACTGTGCTATCATTTAAAAGTCCTAAATCAAAAAGAAGTTAGTATTAGTAGGAGTTAGAGTCATAGGTTGTAGAAAATATGAGCCAGAATCAGGCCAGATGGTGGAAGATATTCAGGTTTACAAATATTAACTGCTGTGGTCAGGAGGATAACATTCAGTGAATGCTAGTATAGAACACCATATTGTGATCTGTTACATTTTCTCCAATGTGCATTAGTAAACTGAAAGCACAACTATGTAAGGACCCATCTGCTTTTTTCTAAGCAAACAAAAATCCATATCAATTATTAATTGCATGCCATTTGTTCTAGATTTTTAACTGATACCGGAAAAATGTAAATAATTTGCTCTATATGTGACTAGTTTCAATACATTTTCACTACAATCCACAAATAGTATTTCCTGCACATTATTAAAATGGTGTCATCCTGACTGTACCTCTTGCAGTGATTTGTGCATACTTGCATACAACAGTACTGTACCTGCTGTGTGGGCTCATTTATAGCTTTGAGAATGGGCATCTGGCAACCACTTTACAGCATCTCAAATTTGGCATAATTTATGACCATGCTACTGCATCAATACGCACACATGCTGTTGTATTCAAGGAAAAGTTACCTTTCACAGTTCTGTACCATGTACACCAACACACATCACCAGATACTGGTTGGAGTGGCACTAGCTTACCCACATACCGATGCAATGATTAAGAAGTTGGTTGGCCTATGGATCTTTTGCATATTAAATAGAAACACCAGCTACCATAGTATTAGGAAACTCCCAGCAGTGTAATCCACAAAACAGAAGTCTAAGTCTTGCTTCTCTCTGCCTGCCTGTCTCTAACATATATGCATAGCATACCATGGTAGTCAAGATTGTGAGGGTCTAGGTGGATGCATAACCCAGAGGGAACACTAGCTTACCTGGAAGTTGGACACCCAAGTGACCACTCACCATTCAAGTTGTGTCCAGAAAGCAGAAGCTCATGGCTTCATGACTGTGAACTTAGTTTCCAATTTGAACTACCTCTCACCATGGTTCATCTGTTCTGCTGTTCTGTTCGGCTGAAATCCAGTGCCCCCTCTAGTGGATGGGATTTGAAAATGGAAGTGTAGTGCCTACTGTGTGTCTATGTTTACCTCAAATCCAAAAAATATACAACATTTCCAAGAGTGCCCTTTCCCCAAAACGAAACTCACACCCTAATCAAGGTGTCATCTATCCTGTTATCCTTTCCAGGAAGATGACAAATCACAAGGCTATTAGGCTGTAACACTAAACTCCACCTGAAGATTCACTGACCTTGAACAAGAACGTTAGAGGGTTGTCATCAGTAAAAAATAATCACATCAGCCCTTCCTCTGTTAGCACTTGCAATACAGGCATTATGTTTGATGCTTTTTAAGAGCAGACTGACATCCTTTTAACAACACAAACATGAGCCTGTTTTGCAGCTAATTGGTCAATGGTTCAGTCACGGCTGCAATTCTGGGTACAAACCTCTTAGAAAAGCCAGTCCCCTCTGTGGAGCAGGGACATCAAGGATGGCTTGGACTTTACAGCACTTTGTGACACTGTCTCCTGGCCGTCTTGATGTCCAAGATATGTAACTTGTGCTTTGCCAAGTTGACATGTCGTTGGATTAATAACTAAGCCAGACTCCTTAAGCCTCATGAATAATGTTACATATGTGTTATGGCCATGTGCAACTATACACCACCACATCATTGATGTACAGAACTACATCAGACAGCCCTGATGTTATGAAATGTATAAATCTTGTAAATGTGGCAGGTGTATTCTCCAAGCCAAATGGTAACATTTAAATCCTGCATTGTCCATTTGGGGTAACAAAAGCTGATATTTCTTCAGAATTATCAAACACGGGAGCCTGCAAATAAGTCAAACTCGAATGCAAATTCTGCCGCATCAACCCACATCTGTTACACATATGTGAAATCTTTGACAGAATCTTTAATTGCCAAACAAAGAAAAGGCATGGAAACATCCTATAAGATAATAATAAAAAAATGTGCAGGAACTTACAACCTACTGTACTCATGACTTGCCTTGGTTTTGTTTGTTAGCCATGTTTATATAATTTTTATGTTTTTTTTTTTTGTTTACCCATAAACACAATAAAATCACAAGACAAGCCTGCACTCGAACTCATGACACTCTCCCATACTATTCAATGCATTGTGCAATCAATCCTTATCTCATTTGATTGTGGTTTTGTGAGTACTGTCAGTAGAACAAAAAACTAGAAAATGTTATACAACAAAGCCCAGTACTGACTACTATTTAATTGGGACACATACAATTACAATGGCATATGGACAATTTCTCCTATAACAAAAAACTACATTGTACATTTGGAAGGATGCCTGCTATAAATTGAATAACACACATGTTCAAGTGATGAATACACAACTGATAACCGAACAGCCTGAGCCAAGAAAGGAAAGGCTAATGACCTAACGGGTACTTCTCTTATTTATACATGAATGTGAAAGTTTATTGCATCAAGGGTTTTTGACCAGCAGACGGGGCTGGTCTTTGTCGAAGAGTCCTGGGCACTATCAGGTCCCCTTCTTCATAATCAATTTGGCCAAACCATCTAGGGCCTTCTAACCCAATCAACCTCTGTGGCAGGTATAAAAATAGCCTAATCTAATTGCATGGCTTGTTTGCTGCCATTCGGAACTGAGCCATATGTCTGCTTTTCTCTCATGTAACCTATGCATCTCCTGTGTAATTTGTGTTTTTCTCATATAGTCTTAGGATTGCCTGAAGTTTAAGGATGTATGTACTGTAAGGTGCAATATTTTTAGCATGTACTGTAGGACAGCAAAAGGGTTCTCAAGTGCTTCGTTTTCTGTACTTCATCACATACTCCATCGGTATAGATGCATTTGACTTGATGTTGAACTGTGATTTGACATTGCTGTTAAAAGGCTACGCCAATGCGAACCATTACCAGTAGAGGGTAAAGCCAACTCCATGACAAAAATGGCAAAATGTTGAGTTAAAAATAATTTTCAAATATTGTTTTTCTTTCCCCTGGCATCATATTTTTGTCAGCCTTTCTGACTCCCTAGCACACTCCCTCTCATCTCTCTTTTACCCCGGAGAGCCAAAACAGCCCAATTACTGCGTTCAGCCAAGCCAGACACCCCACCCTCCTGAGGGCGGCCATTTTTTTTTCCCAAGCCGCCAACAGATCGTGTGTTGGGGCAGCTGAGGCTGACAAGAGTCGTGCGAGGACAGTGAGCCGGGGATTTGGCCGATAACACTGCAGATCAGGCCCATCTCACGAAGCGGGATGGCCGAAGGGACTCGGACACTCCTCATTAGCACAGATGACTCCCTTCACTGCCGGCTCGCGGCTCTGTCGTCCAGCTCAGACATATGCGCAAGTCAGTTCCAATGAGTGGCTGTCCACACAATTGAGGCAGACAGCTTTTTAGTCAGTGGTTTTGCAGAGAGCAGGGAAAGACACGAAACTGTAGATGAGATGGACGGTGACAGCGAAGCTGAGCTGGCTTACGGACTAGCACTTCATCGTGCCTCAATATAATCCCTCTTTTCTCTTAATCTCAGGCCTTTTTTTATCTCTTTCTTTTCATTCTTTTTATTCTTATTTTAATATAATATTGGAGAGTAACAAGGCATATAATGTTGTCCAAGACTTCACTATTTTTTAAGACACTATTGTCATGTTTCCTTCGCTGGTTTAGAAAATAATTCTGTTTACACATTGCATCATCAAAGAAATAGAAAGCCAGCAACCTGGAGAGGGCCTGGGACTGTCACGATGCTAAAACATTTTCCTATGTTACATGTAGTGGAGTGTTCAGTGACTGAAAGATCCATTTATGTGTAACTGCAACAGTATGTGCAATCCCATAAATAAATGTATGTATTTATAGCATTCAAATATCAACACAAGATTACATCAAAGCAATGTTGTGGTGTTAAAGTCTGACACTGCTGTGACTATGTTGAGAAGAATTTTGACAGCAGTCAGTGTTGAGTAATGCTGTAAACCTCTCAATTTGCCTAATTCAATTCCTTTCATGCTAATTACAAGATCCCGGGTAGTCTTTGGTCAGGAAGAGGGTGTTCAGACAGTTTGGTACCTCGCAGAATAGCCTTACAAAGTAGACTATATGTCCACAGTAACGTTGTATAAGAAATAAAAATGTCCAGTAGTTTATACACAACATAGATATGAAAAGGCACACTGAGACACACTGAGACTATACATACTGCATAGTTTGTAATTGTTAGGTTGTAATGTGTACAAAAAACAGTGAGGAAATTGGCAGAAAGATAAGCAGTTAGAACAGGCAGTCACACTGGATGTTGGGAAAGAAGAAAATCACCACCAGAAACTTTCTCATTGAAATTTAAGGCAATATTAATGACTTGTGTGTCTTTGCTTTTGTCTATTTTCAAAATCTGGATTAATTGTGTCTCTGTGGGTATGTGTGTATGCAAGCCTCTCCTGTATGAGTTCATGGTTTGTGTGTGCCTGTGTGTGTGTGTGTGCGTCTGTATGTGTGTGTGTTTACGAAAAATATGCCATCTGGTGACTATCGGCATGCAGATGGTTCTAGTGTGTGTGTGGAGACATGAGGGTGCGTTGTGCACCTGTGATGGGGCAGTTGGGAAATACAGTGATGAGTGCAGAGGATTAAACTGTAGACTCACACCAGGTTTCACATGCCAGCTCGACAAAGAACAAGCCTACCTCTGTTTATCAACACAACAGCCGCTAGTCTAAAAAATGCCCACAGAATAGAACAGAATAAAGAAACTTCCCTGGCACTTTTCTGTTGTTTATGGGGAGAAAAAAGCTCCATGTCAGAATCATGGAAATGTTTACTTAAGCCAATTACGGTAATTAGGCATAGTACTTAGGTTAAAGGCCTGCATTGTTCCCCCGAGATGAAGTCTCTCAAGCGGGAGAATCTCCATAATCCATTAATCAATACGGGTGTTTGCGTTTTTCCCATTTAATACCGGCTCATTTCACCACTGCAAATATTTATTCTGTGAGTTATAAGAGAGAGATTGTTTGTGCTATTTAATCAATTGCAATTACGATGGGCAAGGGAATCCGTCTGGGTGATTTAGAGTGGGGTAAACTTTCAAAGTTGCTGATGCACAGGTTCCTATCCGGAGAGTGGAGGGCTCGCTTATAAATACTCTGGGTTTATGAAGTGAAATGCCAATGCCCCTGAGATCAATGCAGCCGACAGTGACAAGGCCAAAACTGAAATGAGACACAGAACAGACCAGTTTGGAAGTCGTCCCATGAGTGCACTTTCCTCTGAATCAGAGCGAAGACGAGGCTCTGCGGCACGCCACTGATAAATCTTTTAATTAAAGATTTATCCGGAGTCAATCAACCCACAGCCCTGTTGTTTCAGGTGCTGGCGGTACAGGAGGCATGAGAACGCCAGAATTTCATGCAGCATACACCGAATAGCGAGACGGCCACTGAGGCTAACCAATGACGGCCTGGAAGCTTTGTTTTCTTCTGCCCCTTTCTATTAGCACTAGTTAAGTAGTTAAGTCTATGTTGTACCAAATGCTTTTTATTCTGATACCTTCCGACAGCACTCGACAGCCTCTATACCAGGCCTATTCAATAGGCGGCCTGCAGGCTTCATAGGGCCCAGACGTGGTGCACATGCGGCCCAGACAACGCTCCAGCAATAAAAGTTAAACACCATTCACGAGCCTCCAGAACGTAAATTGGGTCTTTTACAGGGGGTGCGTTCGTAAACTGACACTCTGAGCTCTCCGAGTACACTCTGGTCTTTTAAAACTGTAGATAGAATTGTCGTTCGTTTATTCAAAACGGCACACTTTCGAAGTGTTTAGAGCGTGTTCAGAAGGGAGTTCAGCGTACACTGAAGGGAGAGAGCAGCAGAGCGTGACGTCAGTCTGAAGGAAAACAGTGCTAACTGCTGGACGAAGTTTTTTTAGCCTGGCTTGCGCGACAAAGCTCATGGGAGCTTAGTCTAGCCATCCTACAGTACTAAACGTCTTCTGGGAGGCGGGCTAACCTGTGTCCATCAGATGCCTCTGTATACTACCTGACCCTATCAAAATCGTGTCTTTACTTGTCAAGCAACTGATTCATTAACCGCTATTTTAACCTAGTGTATGTTCATTTTGATCTATCAGAAACTGTTTGTTTAATAAGCTCATTTCTCAATGCACCCAGAATATCAGAAACAGGCCAAGCTAGTTAATGACTCCTTCTCCACCCCACCTCATTTTAGAGATAAATAAATGCATGCATTCTCAATCTTTTTTAGAATGTCGTCAATTTTAAGGGTAAAAAATAAAAATGGTTTTAGTTTGTGAAAAATGTCAGAATTGTTAAAGACTGCTGAAAATGTGTGGCCCAACCAAAGATCTTGGTTCTGAAATGTGGCCCAAATGAAATTTAAATTGAATTGCCCCGCTCTATACCGAGGGAGATGAGACGACAAAGATCAGTAGACCTTCCATCGAATAAATACAGTCGGAGATAAAGAAAGCAAGAGAGTGAGAGAATGTGTATTGAAACACCTACAGTTTGTTGTCTTAGTTCCACATGTTTGGAACCTCCTGCTTGCTTCCTCCTATTGGTTTGCAGAAACAAAAATTAAGTATCTGGCTTACAAAAAAAAAGTGTGTCAAGAGGGTTTTTGGAAAAATATCTATAAGCAATTAATGATGCATTACATAAAATACATCATTTCTCATTGGTACAGACATTTGCCCCCCATATGTCTCCCAGTAATGATGAGGCACTAAAAAAGACAATCAGAAACCAAGTATTTGTGCAACCACAGTAAGCATTTGGCTTTCATTTGTGATTACTAAAGAGCATTTCTGTAGCTGTGTTGGTGCACATTTTTAGCGGTCAGTGTGTACACGTGGGCCCAGAGGACCCTCAAGTAAGACTGTCGCCAGAACCGGCTTTTCTGCTGATGTTCTTGTCTGCTTAATGCATTAATCCCCTATTGTGCATCTAGCTCTTCCCTCCAGCTGTCCCCTGGCCCTTGTTGTGTCGGTCACTGAGATAGAATATGCCATAGCCTTATTGTCTATGTTCTTGGAAGAGCACAAAAAAAGGCTCCTCTCATTCAAAAGATACTGTAAGCTGCCACAAGGTTATTCAGAACGTTTAAGCAGTCACAGAACTGAAGTTCAACAAACTGATTAAATGTTCCTACACATGCTGTAACCACATCCTGTGCTGAAACTGTATGACTACATCAGGTGATGACTGCATCAGTTTTCCACTTGCTCTGATTTTTGCAGAATCAGCGTGTTCCTCGAATTATTCAACTTCTAATTCAACTTTGTCATATGCCAAACCATGAGCAGAAAGAATGTTTTAGTATTATTACTATAATACAGTATACTATGTGCTGTATGCTAATGAGTCTTATTAAAAGAAACTGTCACAGAATTAGGTTATTTTAATGTATGCAAATAGAAACATGACAAATTAAGTGTAGTCTGGATGGTCTATTTAACAGTGGATTAGGAGATTAATTAAATTGCGTTTAATCAGTTTTAATTAAAACTGAGCTAATTACACACAAGTTTTTTTGTGACAGTACAAAACTGCAGGAATTGTGGGTCAGCATAAAGGTAGTTTTTGACATCTCTGAAGCAGGTGCCAACAGTGCTGAAAGCTTTATGACCATTGAACAAGAGCTCTGGCTTAATTGATTGTAAATAACATGCTACCCCTTTATTTTATGAATTAATGAATTGCTTGATTGTCAGCATGCGCTAAATGGTCATTGGAACAAAGTAGATCCAACTCTTTGTCATGACTTTTTGTCTCTTATAAAATAAGAGAAATTCAAAGATGACTTAAATGATTATTAGGCTGAAAGAGTATATATAGAAGAATTAAGAATTATACTCTTTTTGATCCCATGTGGGAAATTTTGCCCTGAGGATAGCCCACAGTGATAGCTTGTCCCTTCCTTCAGTCCTGCTGAAGAACCTCTTTGTTTATGTTTGGGGTCAGGCTCACCCTGTTGGCTAGCTTTCTGTTTTAGGAACCTGGGTATTGTAAAACAACAGAATAGTTGCCTGCATGTTAAGCAATGATCACCTTTGTTAACTAATTAGCAGTCATCTTAGGTGAACACATCTAAAAAACCAAATGCTAACATGCTAGGTAAAAAAGGTTGTAAGTATTAGTCTGGGATTTAAACTGAATAGTTCTTATACTGAATAATCATTTAGCATATTGCTTTTTTATTACTGGTGGCTGCTGATCCCTCAAGAAGGATAAAGTGAAACCTTTGAGATGCATTAACACCACATGTTGAAAGCCAGGCAAACAGACTCATGTGACCTGACAGGCGATTAGACCACGAATGAGGCGAGACGTTGAGCAGATGACTCCAGCTTTTCTTTCCCCTTCTCTGATCCCTCCCTTTTAATGACACCATTTAGCTTTTGCGCTTCATAAAACCAACGCTAGCACCCCCCACCGCACCCTAAACAGAGAAAACTCATCCGAACTTTAAAGTGGCTGAGGAAGCAAGAGTGCCCAAAGCACTAATAGTTTTCTGGACGAGGAGGCAGTGTAATGATGTGAAATAAATGCCTCTCGGATAGTGGGAATGATTAATGTCAGGTGGAGCTACATAAGCACTGAGGCTGGACACCTGTCCGCTCAGGTGATGAAGAACACAGAAGGACCCATAAGAGTAATATGGAAAGGAAAATATGGTTTTACAAGGCAAAGGCATGAGTAGCCTTTTTGTTTACACCGTGCCACCATTCGGTGTGAAATACAGGTAAGACAGTATAGTTATCAGGGTAGACGCAGTGGGCCTGTGTGTCTATGTATTAATCTATGGCTAATTGAAGAAGTAGATAAACAACATGACTGTTTGCTCTGCTGAGCCACTGGTGTACTTGTCAGGAAAAGGAGCGTATTCTTGCCAGGATGTCCTTTTTAAGCCAGTCTTAGTGATTTACTTGGCATTCAGGTGACATTTTTTTCAAAAGCAATTTGCAGCATGACTAGACAAGGTAAAGGTAAGCTTAATTGAATAAACTGACAGAAAATAAAGAGAGGGCATTTGTGCGGCGTTGGCCTGCTCTGGTTGTTTTCATGGATGATATGGTGAGAGCTTCCTATCAATCATCATGCAATAAAAGCTTTCAGAAATACATGTTGGTTTTCTTTTGTCACAGATGATTCGTTAGGTCATAAACAACTGTGGGCTATAGGCTACTCAGCCTTTCAGCTCTGGATCATCTCAGTGAGAAAAGATACTTTAAAGTGCGGTCAAAACAATCTGTTATCTCTCTGTCACTTTTACTTGTTATATTTTTCATAGTCATAAGATAGAAGGCTCAAAATAGCTAACAAACACTGTTTCACTCATTGTCAATCTTTCTCTTTATCCCCAATCAAGCTTCTTTGAAAGCGTAAACAAATTTCAAATGTATTGTTGCCACGGTAGTGTCCACTTCCAGTTATAGTCCGGATCCTGTTATCTACCAGAGGCACTAGGGCAAGATGGAAATTAAGACGGCATCAACGACCCAATTTCATGTCTTTAAATTTACATTATTGCTCTAAAAAAAAGAGACTGTAAATTGCATCTGATATCTTCACATGTGAATCATGAGTGTAAATAACAATAAATAATAAATAATAAATATATGTGATATTGTGTTTGTAAATTATGTACGAGTGTAATATTTGTGTGTGTTTGTGTGTGTTTGTGTGTTGCAGTGCCTCCTCCAGTGGAGCCTATTATAAAGCCCTGGTGGGATGAGATGCTGCTGGTGCTCGGGACCGCCAGCTGTGCCTCCGTCGTCTTCCTTCTCCTCACCGCCATAGTCTGCTACAAGGCCATAAAGAGGTATGCTGTGTGTGTGTGTGTGTGTGTGTGTGTGCATGCATTAACCCGTTGTCTTTGGAGACAGAACATGTTCTCACAGTTGCAGTGCCTCTAGTAGAAACATCCACTCCATTACTACTTGTTTGCTTTTGTTAACCAGGCTTCGTAAGCTTGTCAGCACACATTCTTCAATTTAGGGTAAAATAAAAAAAAAAACAGTGCACGTTAATACACTCAACTCATAAACACACGCTAATAAATAGACAAATCCTACAAGCGTCCATTTTCTCTATTCAGATTGTGACATTTACTCCACACATTTATGTCTACCTTGTGTAGTCAGGCTTGGTAATCAAAAAAGAGCTAGACGTTTCTCTTGTTATCTTAAAAAAAGTGTCTGCATGGAATAATAAGCTAACATGCAGTTGCTTCGCTCAGCGGAGTCCAGTGCCCGTCCTGTGATTCACATGTCACATTGACATGGCTCTGAACACACATTAGACAATAAGCTGTAGTGGCGTGGGTAGAATAGCGTAAAGACAATGGAGGAGGGCAGGCAAGTCGATGTGACAGGGAAGTCAAGGAGCACACAGAAAAGGCCGGAGTCTGGATCATGATTGAGGTGTCTGTTGATCCTCACTGTTGGGAGGGTGATCTCAGTCACCAGCAGCAAACATTAAGAGCTTTCCGCCCTGCTCACAGGGTTTTCAATTGTTACAAAAATCACACTATATACTATGTATGTGTTTAAAATCCAATTTATATTATTTTTTAAATTAGGTTGTTTTTATGATCTAAATTCAAATTGCAATTCGATATACATTCGTTAGAATTATATTATTAAGTAAGAATAAATCAAGCCAAACTAATCCAAACTAATCCAACTAATAATGAAGTTGATCAAAATTATATACAAATATTTCTGTAAAAAATTTGCATCTGAACTCTTGAAAGACTGAAATGCCCCATGAGTGTAGACCCTATGTATATATTTACAATTATTTTATAATTGTATACAATCTCTCCAATATCCACATGTACTGGTAGATGTTGCATTGCTGAGAAAAACTAGTGTCAAAATAACATGAGCTATCAAAACTAATATGACCAGTGCATGTGGGCTTTAAGGAAGAAGAAATTTTGTTCTGCTAGCGTTTCATAACCTGGCAATTTCCACTCTTGTGTCAGGAGGGGGTTCACTGAAAGGGATTTAATGCAGTGCATTTAATGCAGTTTACCTTTGAGCGACTTGTCTCTGGATTGTGCGGTCAGAAAGTCACAAGCACAGCACCGTTGTGCCACCTGCAAAGTGATTAGTCCAGCAACTTCCACACGCGAGGGCTGCTGTGGGAGCTTGTAGCCAGGTGCTGCCGCTTCCCCGCCCTGCCACGTCATCAGAACACAAGCAGCCGTCGGAGGATCAAACCACCAGCATTATTTATGAATAAGTTTGCAGAGTCACTACGCCTGCTTCCACCTCCCATGAGCTGACAAGAGAGAGGGAGAGAGAAAGAGAGAGAGAGAGAGAGATAGAGAGGGAGAGAAAGAAAGAGAGGCTGGGGCTTAAAGGGAGGTGTGCGTGATCATGCTGGCACATCTGCACATTGCCTCTGATGGAGGTGTAGTTTCTATGGACACAGCTGATTTGTTGCCTGATGCTAATGCCGTGCGCCTCCTTGAGTAATGGAGGGAGCCCAGCCGCTGTTGGTTCAATTCATTACCTCATCGTTACTTATTAATTTCTTGCAATGTAAGAGCCATTTTTAAAGTTGGGTCGAGTTTACTTGTTCCATAACCATGAGCTTCCCTCTCACTCCTGCCAACTAAGGGGTGTGAGACCAGCGCGCTGTCTGTCTCACTTTTCCTGTGAGAGTTCAGACTTTGTGGTGGTGGGGTGACTGTGGTTCACGTTCACGTGTGTGTGTCACGTTCATTTGGATCAGAAAAGCTGAGACAAAAAACATGCAAGACTACAAATTACGTCTTACATGTTTTTGGTTTTTTTTTTTTTTTCAGAAGTCTAGAGCGCCCATGCACCATTCATGAGACAAGTTAACAGTCGAGGGACCCATGGTAACCTGGGCGATCTGAGGACGTGGGTGGCGTGTCACGTCAGCTCGTAGGTGAGAAGGCGCTGTGACATGGCGGCAAGGCAAGGAAATGACCTCAGACAGCCATGATCACTCACATAAGCAGCTGGGAAAATAGGTCGTCTGCAATTCGCTGTAGTCACGCATATATCTGTGGGTATGCAAGCCCAATAACATTGTCATGGTATAGTAATGGATGTGCCAAGTTGGTCTGAGAAACCAAGACTGTGAGATGTCAACATGTAGACTTTTTGTCTAAAAGGCCAGTCCTCTGCCGGATCTCTTGTCCTTTTTTATTTTTATTTTTTTTCGTTTCTGTATATCATATATTCATATCAGTGTATTCTCTCATCTCATTTGTTTCAAAAACAGAACATTCTGTTGAGGCCAATTTAATCTCGTTTGGAACTGTGCAATAAGGAAATAGCCCAGACCTGAGAGATATGGCCTCTTCTGAGTCACATGGAACAGGGAGCTCATGCAGGCGTGGTGTTCCAGGCTGCAAGTGAATTAGTGCATTATGGGTGTAACACACATATTTCTTCTATCTGTAGCCATTGTGGCAACTATTTTGTGCTATGGGCTCATAGAATGTCAAACCACATTTACCTTGTTATTGTTGAATTTACAGAGCTTAAGGTATCCAATGGACCATACCAAAACTCCAACACCGTCTCCCGCCTCCTTTTACGTGTAAATTTCAAACAAGTTTTCACCTAAACGGGCCAATCTAAAAAGAGGCTTGCAGACACGTAAGATCAATAGGACCCACCTCCTATACTTGCATGGTCCTTGCATCAAAGATCTTTTGGAACCGTCTCTGGTAGGAATCGTTTCGTTCTAGCCCTTTTAAGTGAGCCTGCATAAGATGCTCTATGAGCCCTTTAAAGTTGATTCCAGACTTAAGAGTAATTATTTCTCTACACTAATACAGCCTTATGCTCACTGACGAAGTCCATGATAGCGTTTGCTCATTTTTCACCATGGACCCATTACTTCCCGCTACTCTCCATGCATGGAGTCATTTCAGTCATCCTGATTAGAATGTATCTGTAACAGAGGCCATCTTGTGCTAGTCTAGCTCAGGGCTCAAACCCACAACCTCACAGAAATCTCGGACTGGGAGTTGAACATTATAGCTAGTCGACCCAAACAGCCCTGGCTTGACAACTGTCAACTGACCAGGATGCTGTTTGTATTGGGAGGGAGGTTTACTAACATTCTACACGCACTAAGTTATAGCTGCATCTGTTACGTGTGCACCCTTTTTTGTCTGTTGCTTGTTATTTTTCTTTTTCTCATTCTTTTTCTTTCCCTCCCACCTTCACTCTGCCTCTATCTCCCTCTCTTTCTCTATCTATCTCTGTCCCTCTTTCTCACTCCATTTTTCTATCTGCCCTGAGAGTTTGGGTGGAAGCAATGTATTCCCCAATGGTGGTCTCAGCTGGCAGCTTCTACCACCTAATGAGCATGCTCAGTCTGCCAAGCCACAGCTACAAAAGGGAGAGATGTTAAATGCCCTCCATCCAACCCCCCCACCCCACCCCCACCCCCTTCCCCCTCTTTTTATATGCAAGCGGAAATCATCGTTTCATCACAGCCAATGACCTATGCAGCACTAACTTCTCTCCGGATGAAGCCAGACGGTCAGCCGGGGTTTAGCACCACCATAATTGACGGCATATAGGCAAAGTCAGCATCAGCAGATTAGCGACTAACGTCTGCTAGGCACTGCTTCATTGCAATGAGTTTGATGCCACTGAGTGCATTCAAGGGGAAAATGCCCCCATGCACTGAGCCTGCCTCATACATTGGCTTAGCATAGAGGGATAGAGAAATACAGAGAAAGGGGAAAAGAGGGAGAGATGGAGGAAGAGAGGGATTCAAACTATTGTTGTTTTCTCTTTTTTCACTTGCCTTGTTGTCTTTGTTGTCTGCAGTGCTTTAGGGATAGGAATTTGTATATCATTGGGGTAAAGCGCATTAAAGCTTTCAGGAGAGCAGAAATAGGAGATGGCCAGAAAGAGAGAGAGAGAAGGAGAGAAAGGCTTTGGGGGGTGTGAGGCTGGGAAAATAAAGACCGAAGTGCTATGCCCTGTGATATTTGTTCATATTTATTGTGAAACCAGAGCCTGCTAAAGATAAGATGCTCTCCTGCGTCGTGGTTTTCAAGCCGTCCCAAGTGGACAGCTGTCTTGGCCGGTCTGAGTCTCTCGTACTGGAGGAGACATGAGGACGGCCTTTGTTGTGCCAGCCTGTGCAGTGTGTGTGTGTGTGTGTGTGTGTGTGTGCACGAGAAAGTGGTGTACATGCAGTGCTGCTCAATGCTGTCGCCCAGAGTAACGCTCAGCCCCGGCCTAAAATAACTCCACTTGGACCGCAGTCACAGGGGAAATGCATAGGTGCTTGTGATGTCGGTTCTGTCTATGGTCTGCAAAGCGCAAGCCTGGTGGGAGGGACTTCAGCAAGCTTGAGGAAAAGGCTGGAGTACTGGGAGAAGAATTATAAACAATCTGGAACCCAGTGTTATGGGAAAACTGTCAAGATATGAATCCACATGAACATCTGCCCTTTTTCCTTGTCTTTTCTTTTCCCTTCTCTCCCTTCTTGTTTCATTCTTTTCTTTTTTCCTGAAGTGAACAGATATTTTAATATTTGAATTTACATACATGCCCTTCATTATGAATGGCTGGCATGATTTCTCTCTCTCTCTCGGACACTCGGGTGATGAGTGACAGGGCAGAAGGAAGATGAAAGTGAAAGGTCAGCACCTGGGGGCTTTTCTTTGGCTTCCTGTAATTGGATGCCTGTATGGATTTGCCCAGTCAATAGCAACGAGTGTATGGCTTCTGTAAATGGACAAGAAAGAAAAGAGGCGCCTCTGTTTAACTCCAGCACCAGCGTCTAAGATGAGGGGTTCCCCAGAGAAGCTACTCTTTAGCCCTGATGCAGGTACAGGAGGAGATAGGGTTCGATAGAGAAAAGCTGAAAAAATGGCAAGACTGTGTGGTTGTGTGTCTGTGTGTGTGTCTGTGTTTGACTGTGCATTGGTGTTTCTTAGGGCTGAGCGATGTTCTTTTACCCCACTACCCTGTCTGATAACTCTTTCACTGATCATTTTTTGAGGTTCCAACAGCCTTTTCTTTATGCTGGGGTGATGCTATTGCTCCTGTTCGTTCTGCTCCTCTGCCTGTGCGTCATTTGTCAGAGAGACAGAGACCCAGTGGAGAGGGCCGCAGCACAGCATAGCTCACCTTGCCTCCTGTGCTAAAGATGATTGATGTAAACACACACAAGTACCATGCAGGCTTCCTTTTTCCCCAAACAGAAGCCGCTGAAGAACGGTTTATTAAACAAAGCTTCTTTCACATGGAATAAAATTTTGTGATCTATTTTCTTGAATACAGGGTACAAAACTGGTATCTTATGTACATCTGGGCTTGATTTGCTCAAGAAGGTGTTGATACAGCACTTTCGGAATGCAGTTGGAAAATTTGGAGGCATTCCAAAGATTGGATAGAATGCACTGCAAGGGACTCCAGTTTGTTTGCTGTCTATAGCTGTAATGGCTGCCTCTTACAAATATGATATTAAACCAATTTTACAAATTTAGCACCCATGCAGTCATTACAGCATGTGTATCTGCCAGTGCCAGCATCTGTGTGTGTGTGTGTGTGTGAGAGAGAGTGTGTGAAACATTAATTGTCCTCTATTTTTAAACTGTGTTTAGAAGCTGAGAGAGACTGTCTTCAGATTTATTTAACATAGCGAGGCCTCTGCTCTGAGAGCCGCAGCAATGCATGTGCGGTGACATGGACTCTCAAGCTGAATTTATGTGTCTCTGTCGAGGGGCCATGACTCAGCAAAATAAAGCAACAAAAAAAAGATAACAGACAAGGCATGATCTCATTTTCTCCATGGGAAGCTTCCATCAGTGCCTCTATTAGACTTGGACTTGCCAATGCAGTACGGTGTGTTTGCTGGTAATTACAGCAAATGCCCTTCCAGGAGCCTTGAAAGCCTCCCTCCCGAGACTGAGGGGGAGTGGTGAGGGTGGCGAGGGTGGGTTGCATTGAGCCCGATGGAGTGTTGCCGAAGAGCGAGCCAACATGTGTAATCTACCAAAACAAAAACATCCACAGGAAGACAGTGGCGGCGGCGGCAGGCTGATGTCCGTAAAATGTGGAAATAATGGAGGCTTTTTAAAGCAGTTTATCTAACCACGGACCTGCCATTAGGGCTGCTTGGTCTTGTGTGTGTGTGTGTGTGTGTGTGTGTGTGTGTGTGTGTGTGCGCGCAATGCATCGGAAGACTGTCTTGGATAAGCCACGGAAATGTTGATAATGGCTCCTTTTTTACTATAGATGCTGACACAGGCCGCCACTGTCTTACGTTATTGATACCAGTGTTTATGTGATGAGTGATGTGTGCACTGCCTTCCTAAATGTATTAATTTTTCTCATATTGTCTCATATAAACAACCTGACTTGCCTGTGTGTGTGTGTGTGTGTGTGTGTGTGTGTGTGTGTGGGTTGGGCGTATTTCTGACTGATAAGGGCAAGGTACATCTCAAGATAAAATCAGATGGCGTGCAAGGATGTGCGTGTGCTCGATGAATGTGCGCGTGTAATGTGCACATGTGCCTCGTGGGCGTATGTGTGTTTGTGTGTGTGTGTTTGTGTTTGTGTATGTGTGTGTATGTGTGTGTCTTTATATCTCCCATCGGCTACGAATGAATGAAGCCTGCGAATCTCAGAACCTGAATGGAGTCTATTCTCTGAAACTTCAGTGATACCCTAGCCAGAACAGCCCCCCACCACACATTCACTCACACACACACACACACACACACACACACACACTCACACAGCCTAATCCCCCCCCCCCCCTGCACTCACCACCAACCCCAGCTGTGTACACACCACACTGGAGAGCCGCAGCATTAAACTTTAATGGCCGACAGCAATGTGCTGTGCAGCCACCTGCCATATGCGTACTACACCACATGGATTATTGAGAGCTGGACAGCAGCATGAGGTGAAGAAGTAGCCATTTTAGACCCATCTGGGCTATTCCTGGAGTATTTGTTTCTTTCTCCTTTCATTTTTTTTTTTTTTTGGTGTGGTGGGGGGTGAGGGGCAGTGGGGAGTGATGGGTGGCTGACTCCATGCATGAATGGAAGCTGGTCTATGAATAGCGAGTTCCTTAGAATTCCCTATGCTCGGCTTTTTCTACCAGTCTTCTCGGAGTGAGGATTCTCAGTGTGAGGAGCAAAGGCCTGATTCACACTGAAAGCAAAAAATAAATAAATAAATAAATACACGCTCATCTCAGGTGCTGCTGGGCCCGTAGGCACGACTCGAATTAAATGTGATTTTACCAATGCTGTAGTGCTTTTATAGCTGATTATATTATCTCCTACCTACACTGTTCAAGCCTCTTATGTACAATTTTACCGTCTTTTTTTCAGTGCCCAAAAATGAGTGCTTTGCTAACAGGAATAAAGTAACAGTTGTTTAATACTCATACACAAGCATTTTTTTTTTCAACAAGGCGTCTCGATACCCAGCTGTGTGGTTGTGTGGCTGTGATTTGCAACAAAGGCCCTGGTGAGTCAGAGCTGTGTGAATGCAGTTGCCCTGAATATTTTCACCAGCACGGTTTCCTATGAAAGGGTTTACTCAGAAGGACTGGGACCTTCCTCTTGTGAGTATAATGGTTACCACGCATCCCCAGTGAAACAGATGTCCTATCTCTGCTAATTATACTGTGTCAATTGGCGTGGAATAAGTGGTCTCTGTGTAGCATCTCCTATTGTAATGTACAACTCTACGACTAGTCATTTTTCTTGGCCAGAGGATGCGTTTTATCCCTCGTGAGAGAGATCGGCCGTTAGCCAACGTAAACACCATGAATCATCCTCAGAAATGTTTGTGACATGGCTGCACAAACAACATGCTTTATTGCTGTTTACGCGGGGTGATGAACGCGCCTGTGTTCGCGAGTTACTCCTTTTCGTAAATATTGACTCCCAGCAGCTCGCGTCATTTGGAGCGGCGCTCGAGCAGGCTCCTTCTCTCTCCCCCGCGAGAGGAAGTGCTGCTTCAGAGGCAAGGAGACACTCAGGCACCTGCGGGAGTCCGCGGCTGTTTCAGCTCCGATCCGTCTTCCAGCCCGGAAAGGCATGCTTGGATGTGTGGCTCGAGGGCTGACCTGTGAGGAACCGGAGGGAATTGCAGGTGCTTCTGTAACTTTCAGACCAGTGCAGAGTGAGGAGAGAGAACAGGTTTCTCCAGCTTCTGCCTCGGTCGTTTTTTGTGTGCCTGTCTGTGGATGTGCAGTGCATGTATTGTCTTTTATGGAGGTACACACAGTGTGTGTGGCTGCTGCTCTGCCATTTACTGCTACCTACTGCCAGTGTTGGGGAGTAACTAGTTACATGTAACAAAATTACGTAATTTAATTACAAAATAAAAGTAACAGTAATCAGTTACAGTTACATTGAAAAACTGTGTAATTAAATTACAGCTACATTAAGTAAATATTCAGGATTACATTTC
Source organism: Limnothrissa miodon (assembly GCA_017657215.1). Taxonomy (NCBI): domain Eukaryota; kingdom Metazoa; phylum Chordata; class Actinopteri; order Clupeiformes; family Clupeidae; genus Limnothrissa; species Limnothrissa miodon. The sequence continues at coordinate 83,206 of JAGFZM010000018.1, forward strand.
AAATTACATATCTTCTGCAGTGAAACATTTGTCGTCATGTTTGAATTGGAAACTCCACCCACTTTACTAAGCAGTCTGCACTGATGACTGCAATGTCCGATAGAAACTCAGTGTTGGCCAAGCCCAGGGATGGTCAGAGACCAAGAGTCACATTTTTACTGTGTTACCGCAAGGGCCACATCATACATGGGCACACATTAATATCACCCCTTTCTGTCACCCACACCCACCCACCCACCCACCATGTAAGGCAGAATGATTTGCCATTACGTTCAACAAAAACTATAAACTCCCCCGTTTCAAACGTCCTGTTTCTCTTCATATTTTCACTTTGCTGTGCATTTATTCCCTGCCATTTTGAGAGCGAAATTAACAAATTGTTTACTTAAATGATCTTGCCCCCTGCCAGAACACTTGACTGTATTTTCATCTCACACACATGCACATTTGGGAAGCGAACACACACACGCAAACAAAAATTTCAATATTAATGCAAGAGCCGCAATCACACAAAATAGACAACCTCTAGTTAATGCACTGAAGTCTAAGGAGTTTGTAGGGATCTTTACAGCAGTCAGTGTTGATTAATACTTAAAGGGTAATCCACGGTTTTAAAAACTGGAAATGATTAAAAGCTGACAAAATTCATTCAAAATGTGGGAAAGTAATTAAAAAGTAATCAAATGTAATTAGTTACATTACTTTGTTAAAGTAATTGAAATAGTTACACTACTATTACATTTTAGATAGAGTAACTTGTAACTGTAACACATTACATTTCCAAAGTAACTTTCCCAACACTGCCTACTGCATCCAACTTGGACTGGATGAGTCCGTGATGTGTCATTTTTTTCCTAAGGAAAAAAATCATGCTCTCATTTGACTAAATACTGTGGTAAATCTACAAATCAGACCCCTTGTTTCTGTGTATGCACAAATTAGTCTCAGGGGAACTCATTCTCGACACAAAAGAGTTTCACATTACCCCTTCCAGGCCATGTCATGTGCTCTAAATAGGCCTAATATACATGTAGCAGTATGCCATTTCAGAAACAGCCTACAGTACGTACTGTATTTGTGTGTTTGTGAGCCTGTGCTCGTACACAAAGCAGGCAAAGTACTAGAAGTTTTAGAGCACACTCTAAGCCTTTAAGTCTAAGCCACAGTCGGGGGCAGGTGATTCCCAGAAGTGGTCCCATTTAAAAATAGTCCCAAACCATTGATCTATTAGAATATGTTAGCGACAGCTTCCTCTCACAGCAGCCCCAAAGCCGCGGGGACCTGAGTCCTCTGCACGGCCTGCAGAACGAGCTACCGCCTCCCACTGCAACGTCAGGGTGCAACCTGATTCATATCTGAACGAGCCTTGCATTGTCCGTTTGATGGACTGGCGTATGGATTGGGGTAATGACTAGCAGAACTAGTTGCGCTCTAGCCGGTTGGCTACATCAACTGGCCTGACCACTGTGATTTCTCAGGGGAAGTCTAGACCTTCCAACAACCACAGTTTGTTTGTTGTGTCTGTTTGGTTCTTGTTTCTGTTGGTCTGTGATTTGTGGGCTTTGCGGTCGGCGTCTGTGGAGCACATTGCTGTGCAGTGCAGCAGCCGCAACTGAACTTATATTCCTCTCCTGATGTGATCAAAAATAATGCCGTAAGGAGACATAATGTTTTCAAATATAAGTGAAATGCCTACAGTTTCACTCTCGTCTTTCTCTCCCTCTATCACCCCCCCTTTCCCTTTTTCACTTTCCACAGTTTTCTGTCTTGCTATCTTCAAATAAGTATTTCAGTGCTTTGTGGTTCTTCATGCTCCCTTTCTCCATCAGTGCATTTTCAATCTGTTTATTTCCATGTCCTCATGCTCTCTCTCTTTCTCTCTCCCTCTCTCACTCTCTCTCACACTCCATCCTCCTGGAGCCTAGAGGATTCAGGATTGTCCCCTGGTGTATATCCCATGATTGGGGTGTCTTTGCGGGGAAGCCCCTCAGGCCCCCAGGCAATGCATTCGCACTCGTCTGCAAAGCAGATGGTTCCTGTTGAGGATATGGATCGTCCCATCGAACCTGCCCAAGGGACCTTATCTGTTTTTTATCTTGATAAACAAGAGTGCATGCATGCCTAAACATCCCATCATTTATATGAGGAATTTCAAAAACAAGTAGTGTTCGTTCCACCGGATGTAATTTGTCCACTGGTTCTTTTACAGGTTATTTGTGTGAGAAGAATCAGAGCAAGGGTATAAAGAGCTACATGTTTATTTGAATTATCTTGAGTCTTTATACACATAAAATGCTCCTTTGTGCTGCTCTTTCCAAACAAAAACACTGAGTGCCTAACTAACAAAGAAACCCCAAAAAAACGCATTACAAATATATACGACATTCAGCACATAGATGTGAAGCGACCTTTTCAAATAATTCATCCCCTTTCTGAGAAAGGCAAACTGACCCTTACACTTGCCCAAGAGGGATACCAACAGTAGATGCAGCCCTTAAAAAGGTCATGTTGTTTTCATCTGCATGCTTATTTGCATCCTCTTCGTGCAAGTCAACTTTTGGAAAGCAATGACCATTCATTACGCCTCCACGAACCCCACAGTACCCTAACTATTGGTCCCCTCATTAAGTCAGTACCATTGAAAGATTAATTTTGCTTCGAGAGAAATATGACATCACTTGAGTTAGTGTGATTTCGTGTATTTTTAACATATTTTTTGTTATCTTTTAAACCGACAGTGTATATATATATATATATATTTACAAAAAAGCCTCAGCCACCCTTTCCTGGGTTTGGTGATGGAGCCCTTTAGATTGTTCTGTGCTTTAATTGAATTATCTGAGACCATGGCTCCAGGGGTTACATATCTTAGATCTGTAATCAGGAACGGACAGCAGTGTATGCTTCTGCATTTAGTCTTCCTGCCATTTGGGCTTGTGGGAAGTCATTTAAACAGGAAGATAAGTCAAGTTGATGACCTCTTCCTGTAGTGAATCATCCTTCGCCATAATAAAGGTCTGCTTTGCTCCACAGACTCTCCTTATGGCTTTCCTCTCCGGAAACCCAAACCTTACTTCGATTAACATGCAAATTCAAGCCTGGTTAATTAAGTGCAAATTTCTTACCGCTTACCAAAATTATATCACAGGAGCTCTTTGTGCACGGTTTGTACACAGAGCAATAAAATAAATGAAACTGACTGACAGAGCCTCTTTAGCTAATTCTGCAAACACACCTACACATTTTACTTAATTATCTCCTAATTTTAATAGCGCCCCCCCCCCAGGCCTCGTTAAGAAGCCCTATATCAGGTTCCAGGTTAATGAACATCTGGGTGTAAAACGATCAGCATTGGGAGTAAGCTATTAGATTTTACTTCTATTTCATTTTAACCCTACAGGCTTTCTGTAGACCTAGATAATGAGATGAGTTCTCTTATTAAACATTCCAGTATCCAGATGCAAGCTAACATGTGGCTTCTCTGTTTTAGGAAACCACTACGGAAGGAGGAGAATGGTACAAGCCGGGGGGAATATGCCATGAGCTCACGAACCAAGACCACAACGGTAGAGACCAACAGCACTGGGGTATAGGGGCCGCCCCCCAGACATAATAATGCCTGGCAACCGTCTTCAACATTACAACAGCCACACTCCCTCTCCTTGCTCTTGACAAGGTCACGGAATGGCAGAAAAAAAATGACACTGGACTTTCTTTGGCAGTCAAGCCATTCCTAGATGCCTAGAGAGAACCAGAGAATTGTATATTTATTAATATATATATATATATATATATATAAATATAAAATGAAGTATAAAGGAAACAGGGGACTAGACTTTGACATGCTGGACTAGACCCCATTGTGGGACGTCACCTCAAGTTGGTGGGTGGGGGTGGGGGACAGTGGGGTGCACTGGATGACAGCTGCCAGCGCATGGGGCGAAGCTGTCAGTCTGTATGGCACCTCTGAGATCTCCCTCCTAACCCCCGTACTCCAGCCGGCAGAGAGTAGCAGCAAAACAAATGCCGGTGGCAAAACAAACGCATGCACTTTCTATTAAATGCAAACAACTTCTCATGGATCCTACTCTTCTCTTTGGCTCTCGCTTTCTCTCTCTCTTTTTCTCTTTCTTTCTATGGCTCTGTCTCTGTCTCTCTCTTTGCTGTCCTTTTGACCAAGGAAAGGATGGAGGGTTGGCAAGAGATGCTCCTCCATCTTTTGTACATTTCCAGGGTCCTGAGAGAGGAAGGGATGCATCAAGCCATTGTTGTCTGTGGGGGTAACTTTGACGCACGCTGATTTAAAAGTCATCACCACCCATGGAATGAGAATGACCCATGTATGCCAAATATTGAACTTTTTTTTAACTACAGCTGGAAGAGACAATGAATTGTCAAAGAGTGTGGGATGACTGACTATGCAAATTTGAAAAGAGAGTCTGACCAGAGCGCTAGACGTGTATTTTAGTATCTAGCACACCAGGCTAGACTCTGATGTCTGGTTTGTCCACTGGTTTGTCCTCAGATGCTGAACAGCTGTATCGGCACTGCTCAGTTTTTGGTTTCACTTGAAGTGCTTCATAATGTGTCTGTCTCTCACTGGCTGTCTCATGATGAATCCAGTAGGCTACTTGCTCTCTATTTAGCCTAGAACATGTTGGCAGAAATAACCTTTGAAATCCTGTCCTAAGCCTAAAAATTGCTAATATACAAGTAACTTAAGACTGTTATCTTTGTTTATTGACTTGATGTTGTAAAAGACATTTTGCAAAATCACATATTTGATTTGGAATTATTCATAATTCCAAAAGGCCTTTTGTTTTGCTTTGCATCTTAAAATGTCAAACGTTACTTTACCTTTTTTTTTCTTCCTCTGAACAGATATTAACCATTGGTGATATCCATAATTCAAACATGATCCAGAAGTGTACCACTCTTAAACAATGTAAACATGCCAACTTCCTGTTCGAGCTTGAGATACTTGTAATTGTATTAGCGGCTTTATCTATGTCGCAGAGAGCAGGAGAACTGATCGCATAGCCTTTGTGGATTTGCTTACTTGTTTGGTTTGCTCAGCCAAGTCAGTCCTTTGCATTCTTTTGTAATTGCTGGCAACTTGAATGATAGTTCAATGCAAATGGTCACATTAAAAAAATGTATGGAGGGGGGCCATTAAACTGGCTAGTCAGTTTCTGTACAGGTAATTTGAGATGCACCTAATCTAATGGACTGTTTCTATCCCAGATAATTCAGCTAAGGTTACATTGTCTTCTCACCGTGGGTCCGTTGAGGACCCCCCCACAAGCCACACTGATCAGATGAGCTGTCATTTGGCAAAACAGAACATATCTGTTACACACTCACCTCTTTCACATTCTTCTCTTTGTTCAGATTAGAGAGCTTGTAGTGGTCTGACATACAGTACATACAGATTTTTCTAGAGCTTCATGTTTTGTGTCTTTGTGGTCTGGAAAGGAAAGGTCTCATCTCTTTCATACAACAGTAAATACAGATATACTCAGAGTTTCAAAACATCCATGCTTTTCTATTGGCAATATAAAATACCTATGTGTTACCAACTGTTTTGACATGTTTTTTAACATGCCATTTCAGTATCGTTCTGTGGTCTCAAACAAATCCACTTTACTGTAATCATTCTAAAGGGTTGACCTAGGCATGGAACAGTGAACGTAGTTGGTCATGTGCCCAGTGTCCTCTATGTCTTAACACACAAATCTTATCATAAGATTCAGAACTGTGTACGTCTTCGTATGTATGCTTTGGTCATGTTATGATCACTTGCAAGCAGCCATTAACACAACACATAACAATTGTGTACTATAATGTAAAAAAGGAGTCTGATATATTGCATGAATGTAAATAGCAATATGCCTTCTTGCGTGTCCATAATATGTACATAGTAAATTAAATTTAAAGGGATAACTTAAAGTGAGTGGATGTGATGCGATGAGAGAATAAAGTTGTTTATGTGTCTAGAGGAAGCTGTAACTGTATATTTGTGTAATTAACAATTGTTAATGAACAATGTATGCATCACATACCAAAACATCTAACATATTGTGCATTGAACTGATTTAACTGCAACATGTTGATTTTTTAGTTTCAAATAAAATTGTACTATTCAGTATTGGCATAGTCATTTATCAAAGGTTCAAAGCCTTGCACTAGGCTCAACGGCAATGCTAAAAATGCTCTTGTTTACATTTTCTTCTCTCTTTTCAAGCATCATTATATGTTCCACAGTGATGTAGCACCCTTGTCCTATAATATGTTTATGTGACACAGAAATCTCTTGCAGCCGGTTGCCGGGCCAATCAAGTGCCTTGCAGTTCGCCGCCTGGGTCCTCCCAACAGGTACAGTGCTGCACTGTGGAGGATTTCCTCTAGCTGGTGTCAGAACAATCTGCCTCCCTGCATCTTAAATTCATTTAATCCAATGCTGAGGTGTCACCACAGGCTGGCTGCAAAGTCAGTGTTTCCCTGTCTCCTTCTTTCTTTTGCCCTCTCTCTGTCATTCTCCCCCCCACCCCCCCTTCAGTCTTTCTCCTTCCTCCCACCCGCCCTGTCTTCCTCACAGATATGTGGTGATGGATTTTGAAAGAAAGAAGGAGCAGCTTGTCTCCTATTTGTTTTTTCAGCATTGCAAAAGTATAGCCCGCCTGTCAGTCACCAAGGGCCCGCCTTCAGTAAGGAGAATGTTGTTGCATGCCATCCAGGGTCAATTAATCAGACAGCTGCATAGTGGTCTGCCAGTCAAACCTAGTTTGTGTGTCAGTCTAATAAATGGTGTGTGTATCTGTGTGTAAGTGAGTATGTGTGTGTGTGTCTTTGTGTGTGTCTGTTTCTTTTGCTTTGTGTGTACTGTTCGAGAGAGAGAGAGAGAGTGTGTGTGTGTCTGTGTGTATAAATCTCTATATTTGCATGTGTGTGCTTGTATGAGTTTTTGTGCAGAAATGCATTATGTACATGTGTGTGCATGTGTGTGTGTATGCATGTATTCATGAGTGCCTCATGTGTGTGTGTGTGTGTTATTGAGTGTGCCTCTGTGTATGTGTGTGTTAAGTGACCTGGGAGTCTGCTGTGGAAGGCTTTTGCCCACAGGGCGAATGTGAAGTTTGGTCTCCTCTGCGTCTTCTGCTTGACTGGGGCTCTCATTCAAAGCCATACTCCACCATAATTGGCCCCCATAGTTAGTGAGCCAGCATTAATCTAACGTTGATGTTGTTTTAACCACCAGAGCACTGCCAGAAATCAGAAAGCTTTTTGGTTAAAGAATGTCCTGCCGAAGTAGCCGCTAAGTGTTCCTAGATCTCTTGTGCTAGCAAATATTTTCGCAAGACATTAACAGACACCAGCTAAATGGGTCAAAACGAAGACAGGTTGCGTTGTCCTTCCACACTAATGAACTCATGGTGAATTTGATGAGCAAAATTGAAAAGCCCCAGTTGTTACACAAATACGTTACACAACCCACCAAAAGCGGCACATCACAAAACTGTGTCGGGGTGTGTGTGTGGAGTGGATGGGGGGCAGAGAGAGCAAAGCACCATGGGACCTGTGTTCACAACAGCGGTGGCAGCAATGGTGGCAGTTGCAGCAGTATCTAATGTAAACGAGTGAAGCTTTTGGCACACTGCACACCAACCTCTCCATCAGATGTGCCATTTGAGGATAATGCAATTAGACAGCCAGGGCCATTTCAACCACTGATGTGTTCCCCCATCAGGGAGGCATGGCTCACGTGGTAACAAAACCGATTTGACAGACCGTTAATTGGTTGGCTTGAACTGCTGTGATGCAGAGAGAGAGAGACAGAGAGAAAACTCGAGAGATACAGTGAAAGGAAGACCGACGGAGAACTGTCCGAGTCAACAGAACCTAGAGGTTGGCAATGGCTATATAGGGGTCAGTTCGAAGCGTCCATATCAGATATCAGTGGTGCAGGCTTTTGTTACACCTAATGGTGTGTGGCCCAGTGTGGACACAGTGGCACCTCTGCAGACCCATCCAGCTGTTTCATTACATTTGATGAAGACAAAGGGTTGCTGAGACATGTTGAAATAAGACAGTGGTGTTTGATTTTGTCTGTGCATGTGTGTGTGTGTGTACGCACATGCATGTGTTTTTGTATTTGTGTTTGTGTATATGCATGTGCATAAGTGTGTGTGTGTGTGTGTCTGTGTGTGTGTGCACATGGACATGTGAATACTGTATGTGTTTCTGTGTGTGAGTTTATGTGTGTGTGCCTAACATTATTTTTAAGCCATCATCATTATTCTTTTTGGTTAAGCACTGTTTAAAATAACCAATGGAAACTGAACTACAGTATCGCATAAAGGAGGATTGATTGTTCTGGCCCAGTACCCGATTCTCTTCTCCATTAGTTTACATCCCTCACTCCACCTGATTGATAATAAGTAGGTTACACCTAACCATAGTTAAGTCTCTTTTATTGTCAATTTCTCTACATATGCTAGACATACAGAGGAATCAAAATTACATTTCTAGCTATCCCACAGTGATGCACACGGTCAGGAGAGCCAGAGGCCGCTGCGTCTACACGCGCCTCCTGCTATGACATTCACCCAATCACACACCAGTGGAGGGGATTACCATGCAAGGCTCCAGCCTGCCTCCAGGAGCAATCTGGGGTTCAGTGTCTTGCTCAAGGACACTTTGATTGTGTCAGGTAGAGTTGGGCCCGAACCTGCAACTTTTTGGTCACCAAACGGCTCCTCTACCACCTGCGCCACCACCACCCATAGACACACTGTGCAGCCAACTTGGTTATTCTTGTAACCAACATGCACATGCAAGTGAATACGTGAACCTTCTGGTGTAACAGTGTGTGTGTGTGTGTGTGTGTGGCATTTACACTCAACAATTTGCAAACTGAGTGGCAGCAGTAGCCTCTGCTATAGAGACACAGGACTGAGCAGAGGACTGGCTCAGGCACAGCAGTCTGGCCCAAATGCAGCCATTCATACGACTGAGGCAGTGTGTGTGTGTGTTTGTGTGTGTGTGTGTGTGTGTGTGTGTGTGTTTGTGTGTGCATGTGTGTGTGTGTGTGTGTGTGTGTGTGTGTGTGTCTGTCTGTCAGTAGAAAGTATGGCTTAGCCTTTATGTGAAACAGAGTAAACATACACCCTCACACACGCTCAGACTCACTCGCACATCACCAGACACATGTCCCACCCAAACATAGACAATCAAGAACACAATCAAGATAACCATGTGTTTAGAAAACCATCATCTAATATATAATGCCACAAGAATAAAGCAGAAGGAATACAATAAAATGTTTTAAACATTTCACAGCACATATATTGCGCTAAAACACCATCAATAATCTTACATACAGTACAACTGACAAGTGATGCTAGTAATACAACTAGTGATGGCCATGACCATTCCATGCAAGTCTTACTGTATTTCCACAGATAGCACATAGCAATTTGCACATAGCTATTTGCAACGAAATAAAAACATTGTGACATTAAATAAAAAAAAAAATCAAATAAAAACCTATTTTTTGTTGGCTCAGTCAGAACTGAACTCTATGGCAATCTCTGATTTTGTCTTTAATGCAATAGCACACCCTGCTGGGCATCATGAGAAACACATACAAAGGTGAGACTAGAACAACCAAGTGCTAGGTCTACTGTAGGTACTAAATATGGACCCAGTGTCTCAATAACTATGGATCATGTTACACATTTTCATTCAATTTTTTCCTGATAATGTTCTCTTGGCTTTTTTTGTAATTTGGTGTCAATTTGTGGAACACTTCTAAATGCTAATTCTTTCTTTTGGAAAGTAGAAGACTTCAAAAGCCTCTATAAAAGTTGCTTTTAGACTATTGCTTTTTAAAAGATACTGAATAAATCCTCAGATGTTTTGATGGGTTAGTCCTTATGTGTTATGGCCAATGAACTGTTGACAGACATTTGAGTTTGCTGTTTTTTATGGACCTCACCTTTTTAAGTACTTACAGTCAGAGAGGGGAAAACAAACCTGAAAGAAGAGCTTAGATGAGAAAAGGAAGACTACTTCTAAAAATATACTTGCGTAAGTGTGTGTGTGTGTGTGTGTGTACAGATGTGTACATGAGTATGACCATATATATGCTACTTTATCTGTCGATTTCTTCCAGGCAGCGTTTGTAAAACTTTCAGGTCACTATTTTTAGAGATTATTTTAAGAGCAGAGGCTTACAATGGCAACAGCTTCATGTTTTATTCAGGCCTCTAGTTTTAGATTCACTGAAATACCACAAAGCTACTTCAGCATCGTGAGCCATCTCTTTGAGGGCCATCTTTGTAAGATCATGTTTACCCTGGGCCTTACTCCACTAGCCCTATAAAGATAGTTCAAATACTTTTATTTTCTCAAGAAATATCGGGAAACAGCAGTGAAGGGTTTTGTTGCAAATGTTTGGTGTAGTCTCTGGAGCGTTGATGCTATTTTGACATCTATGAAGGACGACTTGCTTAGATCTGGGTAGGAAAAAAACAAAGGCTCTTTTTCTTAGCCATGTGGTCCTTCAATCATTTACTATCTTGTGCTTCAACCAGTGAACAGTTTGTTTAAACAAGCTCCAGTGAGTTTGGCTCTCATGAAGTGTTGACTGATCAAAAATGATTAATCTAAAGATTGCCACCCACAATAAACTCCACATTCCTGATGTACATCTAATCTGATGTGCAGTACAATGTAACTTGTATGACTACTTAAATATGACTCTCACTTACCTCTCTTAGGGGGTAAAATGTCACCAGAAGTGGGCGCTACACTCCAGAATCTAAACAGAAGAAGTGTAGTCTGGCTATTACTAATTAACTGAGCTCGATCCAAGGGGTGGGATTGTCCTTCAATTTGAAGGCTTCAAACTGCCTCTGTACACTGATAAACTGATGAACTACCACTAGGGTTTGTCTAGACGACTCTTTATTAGGACTGAGAGATGTGACCAAACCCTGTTAGAAGACTAAAGAACAATTGACCTCGGGCAAAACTATATGCAATGCTATTTTTATGGCAGGATTATGTTTATTTCAAATTCAATAAATTATTTTTTTTTATCGTAAACTAAACCTTTTTATTTTTATTAGACTGATATTTTTTTATTTACTATTTGAGTAATAAACGTATAAGCAAAACTTTGCATTCACTTATATGCTTTTTACTTCAAGCTACAGATATGAGCACATAGCCTCTTCCAGACATGTTACCCTCAGATTGTGGATTTCCTTGCCACAATAGCTGTTTTTTGAGGTCACACAGTGCTGTCAAAAAGATGAAAACTATGTCTGAATAGCAGCTAACATGAACTTGGGAATAAGAAAATTAAACTAAAAGAGACTTCTGTGCACCATTCAGCTCAGTGTTAGCTGCCAGTTCACCGTTCGGCCTTTGTTGTACCAAATTCCTCAAACAACAGGGCTATGGAATGATTTATACAGAATTTCTCCTTTTACCAGTATACCTCAGCATCCATTATTGCCTACAGAACAGAAGAGTGACAGACAGAAGGGGGTTGCTTTCTTTGCAATGCCTGTCAGACAGGATCTTCTTCTAATATTTATAATAGTCATTGAACGTCTGCTTTCTTATAGCTGGAATTTAAACATTTAAAATAAAATGGTGTTTTGAGATTATCCTCGATTTTATTCACATTGCCCTTTCCCAGTTTATGTTTAGCTCCCTCACTCTGTTTACATCAGAGCTGTGATTGTTCTGACAAACTAATTAAATCCCCAATGAATCACTGGAAGTGATTCTCAAAACAGGAAAGTCAATTATTTATTAATATCGGCAGCCCATAAATAAATCATACTGACACACTCAATTTAAGTAAGCTGGAGGGTGGATGTAACAAGGATTGAGAGGCTTGATGATTCTCTGGAACATCCAATCCCACTGAGGCCAGTCCCGGAAGGGAGGAAAAAATAGAGACTGGAAATATATGGATAGGATAGCTCAAACAACAACAGTAGCTCCTCGTGCAGTCGGGACTCTTGCCACCTTAAGGGGGTTTAAACCTTTAGAAGCTGTCCAAATAAGCACCAGTGTGGGAAAGAGGATGCCTGCGTATCCATGACGCCCGAACTGAACTGTCCCCAGGGCGACCCCCTCAGCCAATGGAGAGCCAGTGTCCCCATGGAGCACGGCACTCATCTCGCAGGCGGGGTCATCCAGTCTAGCTACCCTCAGAAAGACAAACACACAGACACACACACACACACACACACACACACACACACACACACACAAACACAAAAAACACATATGTTTGGACATACATAAACAAGTAGACTATGATCATTGATTAGCTGTTTTTTTGGTGAAATTTTAACTTTGTGACAGCAGGGAGGACAGTCTTCTAATCACTCTTCTTATACTGTATAACATCTGCTTCGATGCTTTTTGCATCACGTACATACAGTATGTGGTTATGTGTCTTATGGTGCAAGTTCCAGGAAATGTCACAGTTCATATCACATAGAACTTACATGCTGACAAAATGCATAGCCTCCCAAGAGTATGCATGTGTATGCTGATATTTTAATTCAGTGCTACAATGCAGACGTGCTAAAAACGCTAGTTGTGATTACACAAACATCATGAAGTAAGTGGACAAAGACAAATAAGTTTCTTAAATTGTCTTGTCTACTTGTCTACTTGGCTACAACATCCAAGTGTTACACAAAAGACTGATTTTTGTAATGGCCGTAGTGAACAAAAACATGCATGATGAAACATTCAAAAACATTTGCATCATTATGAATTAGGATTTAATTTAGCCAAGTTCTGGCTAGGATACACTCACTAATGCACCAGCAGTAGGGATGTCTTATTTGACTCCAGTCAAGGGAGAACAGAACATTCTGTTTGGAGTCGTGGGAATTTCAGGAAGTGCTGTTTTCACTGGGGACACTGTTCCTGTCTATTTACTCGTTAATCTATGTGAGATCAGTTGTATCCTGCCTGCTGGACAGGGAGTACAGCACTGGATGCCGATCAAAGGTGGAGATACCAAACAGATCCGTCCACACAGCAAGCTTCATAACCATGAAAAATATCCAGTTATGACACTCTGTGTGAAGAGGCTTGTTTTCTCAGCCCATCACAAACAACAGCAACAGGCCCCAGTACGAGAGTTGTCATGATTGACCTCCATTGGCTGAAAGAAGTTGATTGCACGGAGTAATAACCAATAAGGCAGGGCCATCATCTTCGGCGTTCCAGCAGTGTTAATGTATTTCCTGACCCAGGCAAAGGTCGCTCTCTTCCATCCCCACTGCTGTTCCTCCAGGCTTTAAGGTCCTCCTCGTCATGCACAGCCAGTCCTGAGATGTGCACTCTCCCCTCACGTCTCAGAGGGGAGCTAAGGACACAGCGTGCATAGCACCCCAGGAATGCCCTAGCTTGTGGGGATACGGCAAATAAATAAATAATGGCCTTCATGCATTTTGTCTGTGTCAGCACAGGTCATGTGACTCTGTGTCTTTTGCAAAGACATGGTTATCATTCTGTATTTTTTCTATAATACACTAACGCATTACATGCAAGTCATTTATCGATGTTTTGCTTACTTATGTTACAAAATAATTTTATCTATTAAGGAGTGGTTCTCGCTCATCCTGTCATGTAAGGACATGTATTACACTGCTGTTCCAACTGAAAGCTTTGTTCATTATTCTGACATGATGAACACAATTACTCAGTCATGCCTTGAAAAATAATTTAAAAAAAATTGTAATTGAATGTGCTGACATTACTCCCCAATTTGTGAACCTACTGAAAAGCCAATCCAATTCTCCCCATACAGTAACATCACAAAGACAGTCTAGAGATTAGCCTGAAATACCATTCAGGAATCAAGGAGTATATACCCATCAGAACTGACCTAACAAAGATCATCATAGGCAATGAGATAAAAATCCTGAAAATTCCAGCTATACATCTACTTGGAGTCCACAAGCTCAGCGGTGCCCTAGTTTGCCTGACTGTGCTGTGTTGTTCTCCCCTAAGGTGAGATATTCCACCTATAACTGGCATAACAAACTCACAAATGTATCCTTTATAAAAACACGACAGACACATCCATGACCGTCTGTAGAATTGTGCAATTTCAGCATTAGTAGCCATTCAAAACAGCTTGCGTCTTCCTCTCTCTCTTTGGCAACTGTCCAGCCTCCACTGCTTTGAACCCTACTGACCCTAGTGGTTTGGCCTGGTGCACATATAGCAGCACTGTTACTGGTGGAATTTCCTTTGTTGCTGTGGGCATTTAAACACTCAACTGCTTTGAGTGTTGCCTTAATTGGCATTATCTCTCTCTGGTGATCGGGACTTATGTCTCCCTCACAAGGAAACAATTCTCAGGCCACCCAGCAAGAAAGGCATGGAAAGAAATGTGTATGCTTTCAATAGGATAAAATGAAATTAGTTATTTATGGTTGAAGAAGAATTAAAAAAGAAAAAAAAAGAATCTGAATCAAACTTGAGTTGTGAGTTTGAGTTGTGAGTTTGACTTGACTTTAAAATAGTAGGACCTTTTCCCTCCCCAAGCTAATTAGCTTCAGTCATCAGACTTGCCATCTGAACCCCACCAACAGCACAGCTGGCACGCATCAAAAGTGCCTGACGAGTTAACAGATGTGTTTCCTCATCTGTAAAACCTTTTCTGACTGGAATTTGGACCCTGATGTATAGAATGATTTGTCTGGGGGTTAGGGGGAACCAAATGTGTGCTTAGTGTCTACAGTGTCTGTCAGACACATTAACAAATGACAACATTCATTATTTTTAAGAATAGAAATGGCTGCTTAAGGAATCACAAAAACCCTGAAAGCCCCCTGAGTGTTGCATGGAGTGGATGAAAAAAGTGTTATTTCAGGTTTAGCTCTTGGGGCTGGCAACTGAGCATTCCCATTGGGGCATTGTGTGAGGTATTGCTCTTCTGTCCTCATGTGAACAGTTGTGTTAAGGCTACATTGGCACACAAATTAAGCAAAGCCTATGGCCAAATCGGAGAAGGGACTCTGCATTAACCCTATCTGGAGGTTCAGTTCTACTACAGTTGCTGAGTTCACTCTTCTTGCAAATTTGTGCCTTTCTAATGTAATAATTTACTAGTTTATTACTCACAAATTTGCCTGTTTTTTTTTTTCAGAATATTACCCTATATATGTCAGTCTTGCATAAAATGATTTTTTATTGGATGTTCTTCACTGATTCTCTTTTACTTATTCTCTCCCAATCATCAGGAGGAACTAAAACATCTTGCAGCTGTTTGACAGGACAGGGGTATTCAACGTTTGTCTTTAATTAAACATAAGTGAGTTTACTTTGTCTATGCTTCATTCCAACAGGCTAGACACTGACACAATTTGCACACATGGCTTAGGTTTATTGAGAGCAGAAAAAGATGCATTTGCAGTTGTTTACAATGTACGTGTCATTGCACGAGAACTTAGCAGTGACAATAGGGGCCACGTTTCTGAGGCCTTAAACACCAAGACACTATTGCAGTCTTTTACTCATGGACTCACTAAATTTCTCAAAGTTCTTCTAACAAGATTTTGGGATATTTGGTCCTTGTCTCGATTAGGATGTCTGTGAATGAATCCAATAAGCATTTCCCATCCGATGGCTTTTGGTGCAGGTGGATAAGGCTTCAGAGGCAGCCGTTTCTTTTTTTTTTTCTTTTTTCCTTTTCTGATTTTAGAGTGCAGGGAGAGATGAGGGACGAGCTCACACCCAAAAAGAGCACCAACTCCTTTACGAGGGTGGAGGCCGGGGTCTTTTGCGGTATTCAGGAAGATGGTGCATAATCCAGCCTGCAGGTACCAGCATGGCCACGGCAAACACAGACATTATGAAGAAGCTTTGCTAAAGAAGAAGATGAGAGATTTTGCTGCTCATTTTCACATTAACACATGAACTTGTTTCTCATGTTAAACTGTTGATCAGAGTAACCAATCATTTCAGTTTTATATTACATTTTTTTTGATATGACACTTTTGTAATGTGCTGGCAATGTACTCAGGGTATACTGTGTATGTATATTTACATAACACAAATGAGCATATCAGCTTTAAGCATCTCCTTCCTGCATATTATGATTATAGCCATATAATATATGTTTTTGTTAGTTTAACCATATATCTTAGCAGAAAACCTTTTTGGACACAAAAAGGACACAAACATTTTTGAACACAAAAAAACCCTAACACTCTGTCATGCTTTACATTGTCTTACACTGGCAATCTGCAATTATGTTGTGCGGATATTTGACATTACAGACACCATGTGTAATTCTCATCATTAAGCAAAACAGAAAGTATGATCGTTTGTTGCAAGAAGCTCTTACTGGCACATGAGTGCAGCATGACAAGACCAACCCAAATTGGCCCACACCAAAAACATTGCAAAAGTTGCCATTTGAAAAATTCACTTACCCCCGCTCCAATCTTGTTCTTGGGAGGCTTGCTGTAGATGCTGGAGCGGCGATCCTGCAGAATCCCCTTGGCCCTGCCCAGTGCAACAGGCTGAGCAGCCACTCTCAGCAAACCCAACATCCCTGCTGTGAACCTCACCAGCACCTCACCTGGCTTTAATGTCTATGTATCTGTGTGTGTGCGTGTGTTTGTGTGTGAGAGAGAGTGTGTGATGGGGAGAGAGAGATGGAGGGAGAGAGGGGTGTCCTTGTGTGCAAACCCCTGAGCTCCACTCTCAAGAGTGCTGGAGAACATCTCAGCACATCCTGTAAAACTGACCACGGCAGCAATGGCCCAAAAATGTGGGTGGGACTAGAGGCGCCTTGTCACTCTCTCGCATTTGTTCCATCCATCTATCTTTTCATCTGTCTCTCCATTTTCCACACACACACACACACACACACACGTGTCAACAAACACTGTAAATTAGCTGTGTATTGCAAGGCTAACAGAAAGATGTTAGATATGGCCTGCTGCTCCAGACATACAACCTGCCGTATTTTAGCCAGCTAAGTTCTAGATGACAGCATAGGATTCTGACCAAACTGACGTAAAATTGTCAAAAATGGTATACAGAGTTAGTGAAGCCGAGGGTTAGGGTTAGGGTTAGGGTGTATCTCATTGGTTCTACTGGGCAGGACTCCTGCAGTGAGCTCAACACAGGCTCATTAACTAATGTGCTTTATGGAAGTTTTTATCACTGCCTAGCTTTCATCTTATGTTTCCCCTGATCAGTAACTCCACTGTAACTCCAAGCGTGCATGCACACACACACACACACGCATACATATGCACACACACACACACACACACACACACACACACACACACACACACACACACAAAGTAAAGCCATTTTTAACTTGACAAGGGGAGCACCTGGCTTACTGGTTCTGTATCTGCTCAGCTACAATTGTGGCCTAATTGCAAGTGATCTGATTAGGCGAACAGATCAAAGACTGTCAGCGGCTGAGGAGGACAGGGAGGCCACCTGTGCGTTTTGTGTCACCTGTCAAAGGCCCAGACACTGTGCCATGGATCACTGCAGATGGCAAAACATCAATGTGCCAACAAGGTGTTTTAACACAGGGGGCAGGTGGACCAGGCAAAAGGCCACTGACTGCTGCTAAACAGCTTACTGCCCAAAATGCAGTCAGTGCCTTATGGACTAATGTGCATAGGTAGACTGGTACAAATTACTTATGAGAATATTGATACCACCATATTATGCCACTGCTACCAAATATAAAAAAATGACCAAGATACTGACAAAATAAGCCGAGTTCCAGTCTACGTAAGATCTTCTGTGATTTTTGGGATCAGCTCTTTGAGAGTTTGATTCTGATCTACCTAAAGGTGGACCCCATCCTATTGCAAAACTACAACTACCTCTTTTACCCTTTCTGCTGATAGTGATGATGTCAGAATTTAAGTTTTCATATTAACAAGATGTTTCAAGTTTAATTTAGAATTCAAATGTTTTCAAGTATTTCATATCCTGTGAGAGCAGGGATTTGATCAGTGAAGCTTCTACAGTAGCTTTTATAAACCTCTTTCATCTCACATGTGATCTAATGAAGACCAGTTAAAGATCTAGGCAGATGCAGGAAGACATCTGTTCTGTGATCCTCCCACACATCTGCTGACCTGCCTTTGCTCTGGGCAAGGGAGTCTTATATTGCCTCCTGACATACCTGCTTTGAGTTTTACAGGGTTTTTATATAACAAGTGATCAAAATTACACACAAACACACACACACACAAAAAAAAACAAAGACTTTCAGTAACAGTCCTGTTAGTCCTATAAGTGTTTTGGCGCATCCTGGAATTTGGCGCTCCCTTTTGGATATGCTGTGCTATTGCATTGTTAGAAATGGTTTAGGCTAAGCTGATGGTCACAAGTTTATGTATCAATTATCGAATCCTTCCTGCATATCTCAGGTCATATAATGCCGCTGATGATGATGACAATGATTACTTTTTTATTTCCTGAACTCTTTCTTCCAGAATTATATTATTATATTCTTATATTACATCAATATTACATTATTGCCCTAGACACTGACAATAGTCTACATCCCAAGGAGCTGAACATACCAATGGCATTTTACAGATAGGCCGAACATAGTCCAGGCTACTGCTGAAATGTAATGAGTCTCTGCCAATGATGGGTAATTTAACTTAACCAACATCACTCTGGAGGTGGCCAAATTGGTGATCAGAGGACAAGTCTGTGTGTGGGCAGTGCCCAATTTTGGTAGTCTGTAAACCATTTTCAAACATTAGACTTCTAATGATGCTGGCTTCTCTAATATTAATGTTCCCATTGAATACTTTTATCAAACAGATCTGGTCAGTTAGAGTCAAATAAGCCATAGACCAAACCTCATTAGGGGTAGGCCTAGGCCTAATTGGGCATATAATTCTTTGGATAGACTTTGTGGGCTGATCTAAACTGGGATAGGATGTGGAAAATAGGTAGGTAGTCTATGTTTTTATATTGTAAAAGTGAATTTGCGACGTATAAAAACAATACTGAGGATTATCATATTCCCATGGTGTAGATACTCAAATATGCAAGGAGTCCGACCACCGCGAGTGGGAGCCCCTGCCTTGCTTGGTCATAAAAATGCAACAGTCGACTTTTCTCATTCGTCAGCTGGTTAGCTGACTGGTAGCGCACAGGCTATCCAACGTTAGCCAGTTTGCTTTGCGTTTCAATTTCCTTGTTACCAACCAACGAGTGGCTGTGGATCAACATAACAAGAGCTTGTACTGGACTTTGACCAGATACAGGTTAATGTGTTTTTTAAATCAATCCATTGGGCAGAACATTCTCTCGAGTTTCGTTTGAAGAGGAGAGAAAGAAAGTATCGTACACTATGTATGTGGGCAAACAATTGTCAAGATGACGAGGACGAATGCAAGAACTACGTTAAGGTTACCGCTATGTGTATTTAGTTAGCTGGGTTGAGCTAGCTAGGCAAATGGGCTACCTATGCAAGCAAAGCGACTTATCAAATATCATAATTAAACCTTGACCGACACAGTGACATCCAACGTGATTCTTCAGTTGAGGACTAACTTGAATTCTGGAGTTTCAACGCATGTGAAAGGAAACGAGGACACAATTAAACTCAAGACATCAAACTTAACTCAGGTATGTTGAGCTATCATAGGTGTCTCTTCTTAGCTTATGTTGGCTAACTAGCTGCCTGGCTACACATTTTGTAGGTAAAATGCCTGCCTGCCTGGCAAATGTGATGGAAATGTCGCTAGCGTAGCTCGGTACGGTTAGTTACCCGTCTGCGATAGTGTTAGCATGGATGTTAACCTGTTAGTTTGACAATTCTCGGTCAAGTTGCACGTAAACTTGCCCCTTCACTACCCGATGACAAATATACATTAATACCCCTAACTCTCGTGATATGAAGTCTTTGGGACAGTTGGATGAACAGCAAGCCTGAAATTGCAAACGTTGTGGTATGTCACACAAAGGCATAACTGTTAGCTAGCTAGCGTGCTAGCCAACAGGGTTTGTCTGCCTTCATAGATGATCTGCCAAATGTTTTGGCTAAAGTTATGGATGACTTACACACTGTAAGTATAAGAGTTAGAGGCGTGTTCCTATTACGTCCAGTCAATTTAACGTTTTTCTTTTTTTCTGTTGGAAAGCGAAGAACAATGCAGAATTTACCTCTTTAAAAATCCAAGACGCATGCCTTATTTTAGCCAACCATAAAGTCGGACAATCCTACTAGCTCGTTAGCAAACCTAGGCTCGTTTCAATGGTTGTTAAACTAAGGTTAACGTTAAACTGCAACAATTGTCAGTTATTTGATGATGCAGACACAAAGTTGTGCCGGTAGGTTAGTAGTTGGGACGATGCATAGTAGAACATGGTTTTGTCAACGGCACCCGGTTAAACTTAAACTATTATTTACAGTCAATGTATGAAATCAGAATGCTGGTTGGCAAATTGAAGTATCATAATTAACGTTAGGCTACTCAAGTTGGTTTGTTTACCAGAGAACATGGCCAGCATTCCATCTTTATACAGAATATTATAGCCTACACAATATTGCTGAAAATGCAACATAACTAATAATTGCAACATGTCTTCGACATGTAATTCGAGTTTGATTGTAGGCCTATTTGGAGAAAATAAACATGAAAATCTACAACAAACGTTACTGATTTTTTTTGTGACGTACTCAATAGTCACTTTGCCAACCAGCTTCTGACTGTATAAAATACAGTCTATGGTCCACATATGTCTTGACAGATTACATTATGTGGTTTCATTTGCCTAATTACCGTATTACAACGGTGAGAGTCAAGAAATCCTAGAGAATATTACACCTATGCTATGAATTGTCAGTGTAAACCTTTGGGTCTATGTATATACTGGCATCATCATCAGTCCTGATAAGGGATGTTCTATGTGTATGAGTAACCCAAGCATCAGTGAAATTCCTGAAATTTCTTTAAATATTTCAAATGCTCTTTTGTGAATTAAATGGGTCCAAAATTGTACTTTATTAATTCCATACGAAATCCCAGGTGTTTATGATGGTCCTGTCCCATCCCATTTGGCTGTTGGTGATGGCAGCAGACATTGTTATACCATCCGCCACAGGTGTCCAAATGGGTTTTGGGGGGTAATTTATCAGGATGCATTACCTTAAGGCCACTGACTAGATTTTGGGAGGTTCACTGAAATGCAGATTCCAAAAGCCAGCATTTCTATATGTTGAAAACCATGGGAATTTACAACAGCCTTTTTATTGTTGCCTTCTGATCAGTTAACTGAATTATTAGCCAGTACAGTACAGAAGATTGTTAATCCTTGTAGAGCTAGTACTATGGGTTTGGGATTTTGATTAATAGTCTGGTAGACCTTCTATCTAATCCTACAGTAGATCTTCTACCACCAAACTGATCAGTATCATGCATTTCTTAACTAACAAATGCCTAGACTTTCTAATCATCTGAGAATGCTTGAGGTTAATTTATGCCAAGAAAACTTTTTGGCATGTTGTATGTATTCTTTATTGGGATGGATTACTTTAGAAGAATATTCTATCATCCAAGTAAATCATTCAATCAATTTCAATCAGATTTTATGACCGTTCCATATGATCTGGACTGTAATGAGATTAACAGCATTACAGCATCAAAGGTGAGATCAGTAACTCAGTTATACCTGGATACTAGGCAAGGATAAGGTTCTTTGGGGTTGGTAGCCTTGGTAACCTTTTTGTAAACCAGTTGAAGGTCCAACATATCACATTTGAGCAATAGCAGTTGTAATAAGTTAATTGTCAATTTGACTAATTCATTTAATATTTTATTTTTATTTTAAAATATTGTTTTCTTATATCCAGGTGTGCCGTAGTCACACTAGACATGTGTGCTATGAGGCTACAGTCAGCCTAAGCTAAGTTGACAGTAGGTTTGGATTGCAAATGAAAAGACAGGGCAGGACTTTTTTGTACATGAATTAAATTTTAGGCAGAGTTGTTGAAATTGTCATAATTCAGCAAATCATCCGCAAGAAAATTAGCCTGATGAAAAGTTAACTTTTTGTACTGGGACCTAGGCTTATTCCTGGCCTCCCTCTGCATGCCTTTTTTATGAGCACTGTGGTGCCATTAGGTTCTTTTCCATATTCATGAATTCAGGACTTGATGGAATCAGTCCTCTTTCATATTCTGATCTCTGCAGAAATCCTGATGCATTATTTCTTCCATCTTAAAATGTGTGCCTTTTCTGCTAAAATTAGGTGGCCCTAATTTTAGCCACAAATATCAAGAAGAAATATTTTGTATTTAGTTCTGTAACTAAACTTGTCAATGTTGATTTCAATATTCAATCAATAACACCAAGGGCTTGTCTTTGGAGAACCCCCTCCATTTTGTGTGTGTGCATGCGTGCGTGCATGCTTCTGTTAGAGGTCCTGGTACGAATTGGCTGCTTGAGTGAAAGATGCTCACACTCACTTCACAAGTTAGCAAAACTTAGTTCAAGGTGTCATGCTGAGATCATCATGTTTAGAAAACTAAATAGAATAGGAATTATCATCTAAAATATTACTATTCCACCATGTAGCAGTGCATGTTGCAATTGCATTGGATCACAAATCACTGCTAGCTCTGCCATAGGCCTAAGGCTGTTTAATCAGAGGTTAAAAGTTTCAAGTTACTATATAGGCTAGTTCTCAGAAATATAGTGCTGAAAAACTAATGTTGCAAGCAAAATAACTTTTGTTTTTAGCCTCAAGTTTTTTAAAGTTGTCCATTTCATGTCGGACATAAATTGGCTTACTGACATCTGACTGACATCTGACACCTAATAAAATAAGGGGAAAACACTGTAAAAAATATTTCAAGTTATAAATTGCAAGCTAGAATGCTCATCACTGACACCTTGGCTCTCTCTAAATTGAACTTTTCAAAAAATCTGTCCTTCGGACTTCCTGTGGTTTGAGGTAATCTCCTCCCACTGCAGACTGCCCCTGTATACTTACCGTTTCCACTCATTGATCTATGTTTTCTGGAGTTCTGGAGCAGGTTTTTTTTGTCAAAATGACTAAATCAGCTACATTTTACTCAGTGTATTTATCATGTACTTGATCGACCTTATGTGCAGTTTCTATATGTTTGCCCACTTGCCACTTTGGCTCAACCACATAGTGGAATAATTAAAGCTAAATACCAACATTAGTATAACTGGTAGCTGGCTTTCTAACAAACTCAAACCAGGTTTCTTAGGCAAAAGGTTCCTTTTGAAGTGGAAAGAAAACAGTGGATTTCTCAGTTTTCTGTTGCCGTCATTATTGGCATCTTTCAAGAGAAATTCAGCCACTGAAGGCCTCAGCGTTGTCTTTTGTCTTTCCAGAATCCCCATGAATAAGATCTCCCTCCTTGGAGGTGGTTTGTTATTGAACCCATTCATGCTGCTGACCCATATACCAGTGGCATGCTCAGTGATGTGCAATGCCACCACAGTCAGTCTTCAGAACAAATAGTAATGCATTTAGGTCTTTAGAAACCATTTTTAATTCAATTTTATTTATATAGCGCATTTTTACAAAAGGCATGTCACAAAGCGCTTAACACACGAGGATTTTTAAGATAAGTAGGAATGGATGGTCAGATCTCATTAAGAGTTTATTCGTGGTACAGGAAATATGTTGGTTAGACTACAGTTTTGGACATTTTCCCCGTTTTTGAGCACCATACATTTTATACAGTATGTTACCTGGGCATTCCCTAATATGCAGTTGGTTTCCTCTTTAAGAAATGCCTTTTGGTGGTATGTTGAAATATGATTATATTATACATGAAGTGTATTGAATTTAGCCTCCTTTGTGCAGCCCTTTTTGATTTCATGGTTACCTTCATGTTTGTACCATTTTACCAAAATGGAGGCCAAGATCAACATGGGACCTAGGGCCAAACAGGTACATGATTTTCTTAGTTTTTTTTTTTTTCCTATATTTTTCTGAAGGTCCTTTCAGCTCCAAAATATGCTTGTCTGACCTCTGCCTTTTGTCACCAGAGAGAGAAATCTGAGAAGGAGAGGAAAAGTGGGGCACGAGGGAGAGAAAGCCCTTGCTTGTTGTCCTTGGCAACGTCATATTTAAAAAAATGAGAACCTCACCCGAATTCTCTCTTCGTCCAATGGCCTAGCAGCAAAATCCCACCTGGGGCTTCCCTCTGCATACTTCCTGAAGCTTTCTGGTCCTCATTGTTCTTTTTCCCCTCTCCTTCATCCCTCTCTTTTTATCCTCTTTTCCCTCTATCTTCCCTGTGAGCAGAAAAGGGGCTTTCAGCGTTCTGTGGGTTTTATCAGAATGCTGAGCAGCATGCAGAAAGTTTGTGTCTCAATGTGGTTGCGCTGGTCACAGAAATCCCTCAGCATAGTCCTTTTTTTTTTTTCTTTTCTTCTTTAAAGGAACAGTTTCCCCACCGAGAACTTGGTAAATCTCAGCAGATGCTGACTTGGAAACTGGAAACAGTGTGTCATGGGTTTTAAAAACGGCGTGGTGGAGCAAGAGGAGCAAAAGCCACACTTTACAGATATTTCTGTGCAAAAGAGGAAGAAGCCAGTGTCCATCTTCTGGCCATGCAAATGGAAAGTTTTATTCCCTCATGGTTTTATATTGTGTTTTGAAGTCTGTGAAATTGGGCTGTTCCAATTTGCTTTTACAGTTCCTCTCAAAAGAGGATGCCCTCAGAGAGCTACTAGTAAGGATGTTCAGCAATCACCCTGAGCTTGTTTAAACAGATATGACCTGGTATTGAATGAATTGGAGATCGAGCTTTGGAGGACGGCGATAAGTGAGAAAGCGGGAGGAAGGTGTTCCTTCAGATTAAATGTAATTTTCCCATCCAACATTATTCTTAAAGGCCTACTTTGCAACATTTTTCATTTAATTAATCAGTTTCATACTGTTTAGGATGCTAAAATTAGTCATTACACGGCGAACGAATAGTGTAGATAGCAGTAGATACAGCACTTGCAATGTTCAGCAGTGCGGACCGCCTTCAATAGAATGCAGTGTAATACAATGCAATACAGCGGTCTTTAGAGGGAGCTTGTGAGAGAAAAAAAACAGAACGTTGCTTAGCCCTGCTTTAACGGATAATGGACAAGACCAGAACTTTGCTTCTGATGGCTCTTACATTTTTTTTTTATTATTATTTGTTTAGTTCAGTTCTGGGACCTGGTCCAAGGGCAGGGTAAACAGCCTTGCACTGTGCCTCATTGAAGTATATCTGATGGCAGGTGGCATTTCATGAAGGTGATTAGCTATGTCTATCATGTCAGCTAACATTTGTCTCCATCAGCTCCATGATTTAAAACTTTCAGGTGATCAGTTCTCCTGGATCTCAGACTAGAGATTAGTGTTTTGTTTTGTTTTGTTGCAAATTAAAGGTTTGAGACGGTCATAGAAAATTAGAGAATGTTAGTTGCGTCTGTGTGGGAGGAGTGTGTTTGCGAGTGACATAGTTGAAACACCAGTTTCAGTTTTTGAAACAATTTGGACTGAGCCAGAGTGTATTAAGCATATTCACTGTATGGTCAGAATTGTCTCATTTATGACTTAGGCCAATAACTCCTAGTCATACCATATTCAGTACATTCCCAGCTCTCTCCCTAGCTTAAGTAACAGTTGTCAGTTTGCAAGGACACCGGACCTCCATGTTGGTCACAATGTTTCCGGTGGACAGGAAAAATAGGCTTTATATTTGTGTTTGGTTATGCCGTGGTTCCCAAACTGTTCTGCCCCCATAGGCACATTTGCTTTGCATATGTTATATATTGAATGTCATATATTGAAATGGGAGCCAGTGTCCAGGTCTGTGGTTGGCCCAGGCCTCTCTTAATGACTGTAAAAAACCCTGCTGGCCTCTACAATACTTGTCTTTTCTTCACTACAGTGAAATAAAAGAAACCCAAGAAAACCCCTCTGTTCTGTTTCTGTTGCAACTTTCATCTGTGGGCCCTCTAAAAAACCCAAGGCATAGTTTTCATCCTGCAAAAATGTATGCTTGCTGAAAATGTCTGATGGAAAGGAGGTGGGGGTGGGGTCTTGTGGGTGAGTGGTTGGGGGGGGATATGGCGTTGCTGTCAGTCAAAACCACAGCCTCCTGACATAATGCCCGACTCCAATAGCTGTGGTTGTTTTCTCCTTTTCTCCTTTTCCCTAGAGTAAGGGTTATATTTAGAAGTTAGCATTGATTATCCCTCAAACTGGCTCTCCACTGACGTGAAATGGCAATGATGTGCGCATATCTAATTTGCTCTTGCTTCACCTCTCCCTTCATAGAGACCAATATTTGCCTTGTGACCTTTGGGGTGCAGGGTTTTCAGTGGGCACTGGAATGTCTTTTGGGTTGGTTCACCAAATAGAATATAGTTGAGAGAACCATTTTGTCCAAATATCATTTTAATGTAACATTCTGAGCAAGGTCTGAAGAGATTCAAACTGGCAATTTGACTGACTGGAGCCTCAGTCAGCAACTTCATGTAGCCCTCAGCAGTCAATTTATGGTGTTAAATATTGCATTAAGACTGTCACATGTGGGAATTGGTCAGGCTTTATATGGTCTTGGAGCCCACCACACTGTCAAGGTCTGTTGGACCGAGTAGACCATTGGCTGGAAATGAGAGCTCGGCTCACCTTTATCTTTGCTCCTGCCAATAACCTCTCTGGAGATCAAGTGAATTTGGCAAAGATTTCTCATCTTTTACTTCCTTAACCAGGGAGGGAAGAGCACACGTACAATCTGTCAACACGTTTTTAGAATGTGAAAGCAGGTATCAGCCCTTGGATATATGCTTCGAAAAGGTAGTCTGTGTCCCGTGGAAGTTTTCATCTATCCACTCAAAGGGAGGCTTCACTGTACTGTTCACATTGCCTAACCTACCCCACTAACCACCTCTTTCAATACATAGGCCATGGTTTTCTCTCATTCAAGTCCACCTGACTGCACTACAGTGAAGTGGCTTTAATTCTTCATCTGTTTTTGTCTTTGACTCATTCAAGTGGCAGACAGTACAAAGGTGCGTTAGCAGAACTCCACTCGTTTTAAAGTGCTTCCTGTCCGAGCCATCTGTTTATTGTCTACGCCTATTGTTAATAGGATCCCCATGCAGCAACCCATGAGACACAGTCCCAGATATCTTTTTATTTATTTATTTATTTATTTATTTTTTTGGGGGGGGGGGGGGGGGGGTGTTATCTGACCTAATCCACTGCCACTGTCAGCCTTAATATGTTCAAAGTCAAGATGCACAGATGAGACCATATAGTGGTATCTTTTAACCCCTTAAGGCACACCGTCTCACCTGTGGGACGCGCGAATTTACATAGGGGTCCCAATCAAAACGCATAAACATATTTTTCAAAAATCTATATTCAAAAATCATATTTTTGGTCTTTTGACTTCAAATTTTTTTGTGTAACAAGCTGAGAGATGGAGTTAGGACTTAGATTTTTTGATTTGGGGGTATCATATGGATTCATAGACATTTGAAATGAGCGGGAAAAAAAAACTTCGTTCCAACCTCTATAACTCTGTGTCCATATGTCACAGAAACATACATATTCTTCTAGAAAAAACTTGAGGGTGTCACCTTTCCAATTGTAAGAGGCACATCCCTGAGTCTAAAACTATGTAGGAACTGTCCAGCTTTCAATTTGGGTATGCCGTTTTTTTAAAAAAAAAAAAAAGGAAAAATAGGGGCGTGCCTTAAGCGACTAATTTAATAGAGCTATCCTGTATGTAAGACTTCGTTGTTTTTTTTTTTTTGTGTAAGTGCCCCAAAAATAACAGATTCTGAATAGAACATCCTTGACAACAGATGTGTGTTTTTCCAGATGTAGAAGTAAAGATGCAAAATGTTTCCTCTGCAGTTTTGTGCTCCAAACCTACCACATATGAATGGTTGCTTTATATTGATATACTCTAAGTGAACATGCCATAAACTTGGCATAAACACTGTATTGGGTCAGAGGAGTTGAAGCCATGGTTCTGAGCAAACAAATGTAAACAGAAGGTCGTGACCAGTGCCCAGCACTGACATGGACTTGGGCATCTGCTAAAGCATTTCATTGAGTCACAGATTGTGCCACCTCATTTTTGCATTTGATTGAGTCACAGATTGTGCCACCTCATGTTTGCTGGTAAGCTAGGAAACTCGCCTAAATGTACAGTACTGACTTGCATAATGCATGTTTTGAGCAAAGCATTGTATTGAATGTTTTGTCTGTTATGCATGCGTCAAAGGGAAAATTACACTCCTTAGTCTCCCAGTCAGCACCCATATTGTCATTATCTACCATTCTATTCAGTAATGTTTTATAGCATAGGTCTAGTCTTTAAGTCTTGCATTTGCTTTTAGACAAGGATGTATTGTTCACAGTAATGTGTGTATTCCATCATTCACACAGATGGAACGCTAGAAATGGTTGAGCTTTACCTTCAGAAAAAATTTAATATTTATATTCTCCTGTTGGTTACTCTGAGCTGGTGTTGGCCTGTTATTAGAACTATAGGCCTACTTTATAACACTATTTGGTGACTATGCTTGCTGAGTTCACAACATCTCAGGCCTTTTTTTTTGTCATCTGAAGTGCTGAGTGCACTGTCTGAATTGCTTGACATTGCGGGATTTGTTTGCGTTTACAATGCTCCTCCACACTAAGGAGGTTGTCTTGCCATCGTCTTTGTTTTCCTTCGGTCATGTTGCACAGGGCTGTAGTGGGCTATATCATCACACATGTCAAATGCATTAGCTTATATTTTGACTCTCATATCAAGTTAATGTCTCTCTCTCTCTCTCTCTCTCTCTCTCTCTCTCTCTCTCTCTCTCTCTCTCTCTCTCTCTCTCTCTGTGGTGGCAGGATAGTTGCACAATTTAGTTTAATTGTTCCCATTACTGTTACTATGACGACATTCTACAATGCCAAAAGTTTTCTGAGTGGGTCATCTACAGAATGCTATCCTTTCACAGAAACTATAACTAAAGTTAAAATTACCTGATCCGATCTATAAAGGAGTTGTCTGTATTTTTTCTTGAGGCTTTGAAGCCTTCATGTAGTCTAGTAAAATAAACAGTGACAATTTGCCGTTATTATTTAAATGAATGGTTAAGCAATGCATTTACAGACAACCTAAATTTGTGTCAGACCTTAATATTAATGTGCACCAGTGTCTTCAACCTGAATGTCCGTAAATTATTTTCTACTGTAGCGTGCTGGGTGAAAAGCATAGCAAGATCTATAGTGCAGCACTAACTCTCTCCTATTCTGCCAGAGGAGCTTTAATTTGTCAAACTAAGTATGCATTTACTTATCAGGGGAAGAAATGGCCAGTAAAGTATATTGATATAGCAGAGGTCATCTGTTTTATTGTGGACTAGGTAATGATGGAAACACTAGATTTGTGCTTTTAAACTCTTGGGTTGCCTTCGAGGCACACAGTTTGGAGGTTTGGAGGGTAGGAATTTCTCTACGCAGCCATTCAGGGCCTCTGCTAGATAGCCTTAGTTGAAAACGTTCTGAGCATGAAGGAAGACGATAGATTTCAAAATTAGTCAGAAGTGATTAGGTGACTTTATCGTCTGTACTCAAGGGCCTGTCAGTGGGAAAGATTATGGTGCCTCTGAGAAGCTGTGATGGCAGAATTTGGCGTAGAAGTCTATAGGGATATCAGTGGGCACTCCTGGCACTGGAAAAACTGTGTGGAAAAGTATTAATGGTCACCTTGAAAATGTCTGCAAATTTTCATGAACATCAAGCCGAGACAAGTGTTATTATGTTTGGCTTTTTTATTAAGGGGGTTGTCAGAATGTTGAAAACCTGACCTGAACCATCACCATTAACCAGATGTGGTTATGCCCAAATATTTCCCGCAATGAGCAGGCTAAAGTATTAAAACTAAATCCAATGGTAACATGATGACAAATGGTTACTGAGTTGCCTAATGTCTTAAGAAGGTTATGATTAAAACTGAGAATCAGCTAAAACCGAGAATCAAATCCTTCAATTCATTGGAATCAAATACCTCTGACTTATCAAGTACTCTTATCCTGCTGGCATGTTATTCAAATCATGGTTTCTGAATACAAAATAGAATAAGCAGATTCTACATTACTACTAGTCTTGTTATTTGCTGTTATATACTTATGTGCTGCCAATATTAAAAATGTTTGCGCCACCATCTAATTAAATAACTAATTAAAAATTAAATAACATTGACAAAGAATTTACTGTAAATGATAAGTATAATCAACAATGGCATTGATATTGATAAAAATCCTATCAATTCCCACCCCTAGAAAGGGACTAGTCTCTCTGCAGAAGGAAACTTAAGCTGAATGCAAACAAGGTTGTCAGTAAGTGTGTCAGTGTCCTCTTTCTTACAACTAGGCTTGCTGCATGACCCATCATGAAAGAGTTTTTGTGCCTGAAGAACCGCTGTTTGCTGTGCTGTGCAGGCCGACAAGTGGTGCAATATTCATAGCTTTGTCGTCACTGTGCTGGCTTGCCTCTAACAGCCTGGACACACTGCTTGTGTCCCGGACACAGAGCCGGTTTTGATCCTGTTAGGTCTCTGCATTTATCCCAAACATGAATTGGTGAAATTATTCACAGTAATGCACACAGTGAGATGAAGTGCACACTAACCTGAAGTAACCCCAGTGAACCCTGCTATATGTACACTCATCATGTATGCCAATGATGAACTCACCTGACCTCATAGCGTTCAGGAAACAAATATGTGCAAGTGGAAAAAAAAAAATCTGTACAGGTGTTCAATTCTGCCAAACTAGGTTATTGTAATTTCAGTTTCATTTTTCTCATGTGTTCAGTCTAACCAGTACCAATCCATTTCCTCTGGGAGAGAGGCTCACAATTATTTTTTAGAATACATAATTCTTGATTACTAGCATTCCTTTTTTTGGACAATTACACTTCCTTTATCTTGACCAATAGTTTGGGATGAAGATCCCACAAAGCAGTATTATCAAAGACCAATCATATTCAATAGCAGGCTGACTCATGACTGGTTGAAAACGTTTTTTCACACTGTTGCTTTAATCGCTTAAAAAAGACTGAAGCAAATTGAAGATGTGCTGAAATGGACCCGTTATGTGTTCATGTTGTAAGTGGTCCTTGAGGAAAGCACAACTTTTCCACTCAACGAATTGATGAGGACAAAACATCCTGTTGGCACTGGTAGTCCAGTGAAAGGACTGTAAGAGCTAATTCCCTCTTGTAGAGGTTTAACTAGGGTCTCTGTAACTGATGGTATCGAGCTCTCAGGGGAATCACTGGCTCAGCTTTGGTCTGTCAGGATGGCCCTCTGTATCTCAGGGCTACAGATGAAAAGCTAGAACCACGGAGACCGTTTTATCCAATGCTACAGTTGATAAGGCCCTATTCCTCCTTTCACATTTCTTGGAAACAAATTTACTTAATTGGTTTCACATTTTTGGACTTTTGTGGCTTAGGTTGGTTGAGGTTGTCCTGCCATCGTGAAGTCCAGTTGATCGTACTGCCACATACTGCCCAATTTTATTTGTGGATTTATTGCATCAAAATGTGCTTGCTTGCTGGGTGTAAGAAAATATCTGCTGGTCATAACTAGAGGGCTCTTTCACAAGTGCACATATTGTTTACATATTGTTGATCGTTGGTGTATTAGCCATTCTTGCAGGCTAATTTAAATGAAATGTTAGCAAAGTCTTCCCTCTTTGTAAATTACATCTAGCTAGGGTGACCTCCTAGGATGACGTCCTGTTTTTGAAACCTAAAAATGTGAACTTTTTAAAATCATCCATGATTTTGCTCTACTGCATCAAACATGGTCCTGTACATTGAATATCCATTGTGTTTCTCTGTCATTCACAAATGAATCTTGGCCTTTTCCCTATGGCTTCTGTTTGGTTTGCATTGTGTGGGAGTCAGTAGGGGGTGTGGTGAAGTACGGCCTTATGGTAGAGGTTCCGTCATTGGTCGAAAGCCTTCTCTGTATAAACTTTTAATTTGTCAGTCTGCACCTCAGTAGTGCGAGTCACTTGTTTACCAGAGGCAATGCTGTGCCTATGGAGATTGCAACCTGATGGACTTGCCACCCCCCCAACCCCCCCACCACCAACCCCCCCTTTAACAACCCCCCACCAACACCCCCTTCACTCAAACACCAACCCCCCCTCTCTACCCCCTCCAAAACCCCATTTTAACACCCCCTTAACCCCCCCCCACCACCAACCCCCCCCTCAACAACCCCTCCATCAAC
>JAGFZM010000018.1:120549-132466 GCA_017657215.1 Limnothrissa miodon
GTGTAGATGTTAAATTGTTATAATTTTAAAACTAAAATAAAACAATCTTGCATAGCACACACCACACGAGTGCAGTTGCAGTATTTAATAGTCAATAGTTTCCTTTCAGCAACCTATGGTTAATTGTCTTATTCAAGGGCATACTTAGACAAAGCCACAAGTAGCCCAGGTGAAACACACATGTTAATGAGCCAACCAGTTGAATTGACACATTGTTAACATTAAGGTAGTTCTCTTCAGTATAGGCACCTGCCATAAATTAAGGTAATTAGCTGGAGAGGCTGGTTTAGCTGAATGCTGAAAATAGACAGTCACAGTGGTAAAACTCAAGTCAACACAAGAGTTAAGTTGTCTGTTTATTGTCAGTTTCACAAACACTCAAACATCAGTGAAGAGAACACCATGCAAAAGGCAGCCAAGAGAAATTTAGGACCCTTCCATCATACCAGGTTTAGTGAGATTTGAACCTACAACCTTGTGATCTCAAACCAGTTCCTCTAACCACTCAGCTACCACTGCTCTTGAAAGCTAACTAGTTCAGCCCAGCACAGAAAGAGTTGTAGCTAGACCAAGGTTTTTAAAGTTAAATAACTTAAAAAGTAAAAGTAAGTAAATGTTCAAAAATACATTGCACACATCACACGAGTGGTGGCTACACAATACAGTTCGAAGTAAGTTGATAGGTTCAGCGGTTCAGGCGGTATTAAGTGTCAAAGATCCCATAGACTTCATCTATAAAAATAATAAGAAGAACAGGATAACAATAGTTTGCATGTCACCATGCAAACTAATAAGAAACTTACGAAGAACAATACTGGCCTTGCCACCAGTAGGTGGCAAGTCCACAATAAGAACAAATTCATAGGTAAATTATAGCCTTAATCAACATACTGTTGTTTATGTTTAAGCCTTAATTTATTTTTTTAGCTTCATGTTCAATGCTACATAAGATTTGTCAAAGAAAATTACTTGCCTGCTGTAAGCAAACTTTGTTGTTCTTGTATGACGGTGTCCTATACTCGTGTGTGTGTGTGTGTGTGTGTGTGTGTGTGTGTGTCTTTCAAAAACTAGATCTTTCTCATACTATAGTCCCTTCTGTCTACTTTCCTTTGATATTTCTTCACTTGTCTTTGGGCATATATGAGCTAGACACAAGTTGAAATTTGCTTAATTTCTCATTCATTTCAATGCTGGCAACCTGCTGGGAAGTTTGGCAGACCTAGCAACAGTTGGTATGGGGTGGGGTTTGAGGAAGGGTCAATCAAAGTGTTTGAATCTCCTCTATAAAGCAGACACTACCAAGCTGTTCTGTCCTGTGCAATCATCAGTCACGTTTTCCTTCAAGTTTTCAGACAGTGGGCATCAAAATCTAGAGTAAGTCTGATTATCTGCATTAATTGACTGATTCAATGTCAACAATAATGGCCGTGGATAGCTCTGTGACATGGATTAGAAGATCTGCTGCAGTGTTGATCCGTACATATCTACTGGAAAATTCTAGTAGTTGACCTGTCTATACTAGTCTTATTTATCACTAATGAAAAATTTATCGTATCTAACCACAAGTACTTCATCTAGTATGGTGAGGGTAATTTATATATTTACTAAGCTCCCTATCTACACACCATCTCAGAAATGTCAGTGTTTCAGTGTTTTAGTTCTCTATTTTGTACTGTGGGACTGTGAGGTCTCAGGGGAGAAGTCTAAAACAATAGTCAGTGCAAAACTTTTTTTTTTTCTTTCCTCCCCCTCCACCTTCTAGCTACCAAGCATGATTGTCATCTCCATTTCCGACTGAAAGCCTGAGAATCCAGGCCAATTGTCCCTATGAAATGCCTCCATTGTTTTGTGTTTGCTCTGACCTTTTGAGGCCTAATTAGATGTTTTTGTGGAATTGTATTTGCTGAATTTCACATTAGGTGGTGTGGCTGAAGCATTCTTCAACCTAGCGCTCTCTCTCTCTCTCTCTCTCTCTCTCTCTCTCCCTCTCTCTCCTGTCATTATCTCTTCATCTCTCCCCTCCTCTCTGTTTCACTCAGTGTCATAAAGGGCAAATCTGTCTAAGAAGACCCGTTCTTGTTGATAAAATGTCAGCCATCCTCAATGTAGGTAGCTTGGGGGTTTGGAGGGGGGTTAGGCTGAAGGAGCGGGTGGGCTGGAGGATGTGAACTGCATGTTCTTTTCTCTTGCAAGAATGACTGCAGCTTCTTGCCCAACGGGGGTCAGGGTCAAGTCTGCAAAGTAGTAGTAGAGAGTCCACCCTCAGGGTCAGTGCCATATAGAACAACACAATAGGCTAAGTTGATATCTCTGCATGACAGGCTATTTACATGCAAGCTTTACAGAATGTACAGACTTTTTTTTGTTTGTTTTTGTTTTGTTTTTGTTTGTATGTTTTTTCAGTGTCCAACGTTCTGTGTAAATCATCTGCCTTGATTGTCCCTGAGATCATAGCTGGGAGTTTTTTGAGGGATTCAACATCTTCAGCATTAAATAGTTTGAAATTCATGTTTTGAAAATTCATGTTTTGTTCATGTGATTTTTATTAATGATTTATTCATTGATTCTAGAAGGTACTTTGTCTCTTTGTCTCTCTTTGAAAATATGTCAGTTGAAATCATGCATCTGGTCTAGGGGAGAGCAGTAGGGCTGGCTTTGGCTATATGGGGTCAGATGGCCTCTTTCCACTCACTGCGGAGGCCGTGATTCAGGGAAGACCATTGAGCTTGCAGCTGGCCTGGTGTTGCTTGTCTCTGTCCACCCTCATTAATTTCACATAATCCAGCTCATCAACTCCCCTCCTGCCACTTCCCCTGCCCTGCTCTCCTCATGTAAACCATCCAGAAGCACAGACATTGCTTTACTTAGTGAACTGGTATAAAATCACCATAACGTTCTTTTTTTTTTTTTTTTTAGTTACTGAAGATGAATTCACTTCTGTTGAGCCAAGATGTAGACTGTAATCATAGAGAAGAGGGTGGAATTAGGAATTTAATTGTTGATGACTTTTGGATATCAAAAAAGAATGGAGACGTTTGTTCCATGATGGAGTTTTGCTCAACCAAACATCTGTGCTGAATTGCAACTTTCTCCTAAGGTTTAGGAAGGACAGAACTGGACTCTGTGACTTATCAATAAATTGTATCCATTTACCTTCCTGCAATGCGGGTGTTGGGCTCAGTCATCACTGTTTTCATTGATGGACAAAACAAATGGAAATTTTCAACTGTCACTCTTGCGTAATGGCTGTCTCTTTGTCAGCAAGCACTTTTTGAGCAGCATGACGCTCTAACAAGTATTCATTTATTCCTTCTCCATTTGTGTCAGTCATTTTAAGAAGGCAAGAGGCAGAGAAAGGTGACTGGAGGAATGAGGGACATTTGGATAGAAGAGGAAGAGGGTCAATATCCTCCTTTTTTTAGATAGCTAAAGCATTTATTTCAGTGGAGATGGCAGCCAAGCCAGTTGAAACTTTTTTTTGTTTTTGTTTTTTTGTCAATGTGAGAGGTCAGTATTTTGAAGAATACAAAATAATTTATTTAGGCATATTTATTTACCTTTTGTCATTTTTGGGCATTACCTCTGAAGGGTGGTGTTGGCTTAGTCACAATCTACAGCATTTCAGTATTGCCCCCAAAAACTGCTTTCAGGTTCACTTCCCCAGTCATTAGAGGAATCCCAGTGCCAGAGTAATGAAGTGTTGAGCAAGACCAGCGTTTGTGTTCCAGCCGTCCCAAAGTGCTTATTTTCACTGGAGATGGTGTGTTATTCCAAATGTCTGCGCGCACCCTTTATTATTCCCTTCATTCTTCGGGATTTTCGAGTTGCAGGTTCCATCAGTTGACTTGAAGAGGAAAAATAAGTAGTCTAAATACAAGTCTCGGTCCAAGTTCCCTGCCTACTAAAGAGGCTTGGGGCAGCTGGGACGACATGGACTAAAATTAAAATGATTCTCTTTTTCTGTTTTAGATGTTCCGATTGAACCTGCTTTCACACTTTAATTAAACATAATTATTCTTCGTTATTCTGAAGTTTAAGTCAGGCTTTTCAAAGTGATTTGTTTGCCATTTCTGCTGTCATAATGGCTCCCTTATTTAGATATTATGTCATTGTGTTTTCCGTAATAAGATTTAATGCATTAAATGTGATTGGTATTTGGTACTATTTATTTATTTTTCTGCTTTGGGTGAAATTCTTTCCCCCTGCTTTGTTGGTTTCTGTTTTTGTTTTGGTGATAAACAAACCTCTTATAGTTTGAGACCCCTTTCTTCTACGCTTTACTAAAAATTGCAGAAGTAAAATGATTCAGCACATTTGATGGGCAAAAATTTGATGGGTGAACGTCAAAAATTAGTACAGTACCCCCATTGGAGTCTGCTCGGCAAGGTTGCCGCTAACCCCTCCAAAGAAATTTCCCAAGAGCCCAGAGAAATGTGCCTCTTCTTTCCAACAGGCCCTCCCAATAAGTGTGCTCTAAGTCCTCCTGCTCAGAAGAACTACCCTTAAAGTTATTGTCTGTCAAAGCATTCCTCTCTTACACACTGGAAAAAAAACACTTCATGCGTTCTCCCTTTTCCCGTAATGTGGCAAGCAGAGGAAGTTGAGTCTTTATGCCTCCCAGAGCTGTTGAAGGCTACCCCCTGAGTTCACTCTGGCAGCGCCAGATTGGCCAGTAAAATGAAACATAAATCTCGGCATGGAGCAACTGCAAAGAGTGGGGAGAATACATTTTAAGATTTTTTTTTTTCCCCCTTTCTTGGCTACCCTTGCATTACAGTTACAGAACAATGTGTCCAAGCACCAGAAGTCATGATCGATTTGTTTGTATGTTTACGTAAGTAAACAGACCTTTCTCTACTTCACTGACATTTGGAGGCTTTGGTTGACAACATGGTGGGGAGGCTCTGGAAGTGGTCTTGTTGGCTCATCCCCTGTAAATAACCCGATCAATCTTGAAACAATACCCATCCGTTGGGCTCATCCTACTTAGGGGGATGGGGATGTTGTGCACTTGCAAGAAACGCTGATTGGAAACTGGTCGGAAAGAGAGTGTTTATCTGACCACTCTACAGAATCTCTGCTGGCTCTCGTTGTGCATCATGACCTAGGGAGGTGGATCTGTTTAGTGGTAATATGTGTCTAGTAGTGCTCAAGTGACCTTGTCTTGTGTCTCGATCAGCACTTTGGGTTTACTGTAGGTCCAGATAAATTGGGTATTGTAAGCATTTGTCTTTGGAATTGTAATGCAGCCAAAATTATGATGATTAGATCAAAATAATTGAATACAAGTAAGACAAATTATGAGGCAAACATGATTTGGTTATTGGATTATGCATGAGCTATTACGTTAATCTGCATCAAATATTGTAATTTGCTTGGTTTCAACATGATCTGCAAAAGACACATCAGTTTTTTTTTTTTTTTTTTTTTTTTTTTTTGCACTGTTGTCTGGCACACTTCCCTATACTTACCGTATTTGTCCACTATTTCTCTGCTCTCTCCCTTAGGAATGCCCAGAGCGTGCACAGCCTGCCACTTCTCCTGAGGTCTCCACCCCAGAGTGTGGAGCGTGGAGCTCTGAGCGTGCCTCCCCAGCTGCTGTGACCGGGGCAGAATGCTGCTGCAGGGCTGGCCCCAGCAGTGTGCCTGAGCAAGAGGAGGCAGAAGCCGCGGCTGAGGAAGAGGATGGGGGTGAATGCCTCCAGCTACCCGCACTCCTGCTCCCCGCGCTTCGGGGGCAGCTCCCAAACGCAGCACACCTTCATAGGTAACTGACTGACTCCCCATAGCTCTCGTTCACCCCGGTGCTGCAGACCACTGTATTGCCCACTTGCAATTAAAGGTCGTTTGAAAGTGAGCATGATTGATTTGAACAATTTATTAGCTTGTCAAATTCACCTAAGCACATAGATCATTTTATGCACACTGCCTCATGGCTTGTTACGTTATTGCAATGTTGTGACCTACCTACGCCTCAGCCGGAGGATTTTTTTCTAAAGTGAGGGGAGAGGACTTTTTGGCCGTTTTTGTGTTGTTGTTTTATTACTTAAAGGTGCTCTAAGCGATGTGACACGTTTTTAGGACTAAAACATGTGTTGTTACATACAGCAAACATCTCCTCACAATCTGCTAGCTGTCTGTCCCCTGAACACACTGTAAAAAAAACGCGGTCTCTGTAGACAGCCCTGGCTCCACAAACGGCAACAAAACACAGTGGGCAAACCTAGCATAACAAACGAAAACGAAACATAACAGTGTTCCAGCCAATAAACGACAAGGTTCACGAGTCTTTCGGGAGGCATGGGAGGGAGGGGGAGGAGTGAGCTATAACTTATAACGCTTGAACCCTCTCTGGAGCTATCCTCCGTTTTGTTTGACAATACTTCGAACGTTAACAAGAAGTGACGTGAAACAGCATCGCTTAGAGCGCCTTTAACAAAACGCTTATCTGAAGCCAGAAAACATCACAGGATGTCAACATTACCAGAAAAGAATCAGAATAGCATTAAAACCAGATTACCTTAGAGACCTTTGTCACTTAAACCATCAACATTTTTATTAATGTAATACTAGTAGTATCAATAGTGTAAGAATAAGGACATGTATTTTAAGAATGATGCAAAAAGAATCCTTTATTCAAAGTATAAGCAGTAACAAACTATAAGGTAATTCTTTGGAAACAACCTCTAGTAGGTTACTTTGGACTAAATGTCCACCTTCTATGAGAAGACCACAAGGCCTCTGTGTTTGCTTGGTAGGGACCACTGCACTGAGGTAGAAAACATGCCTGCAGTACCCATGCAAGCACTATGTTTACATTTTTAGTTTTCATCAGAACTCGAAAACATTTGCTGTTCTTATTGGAAAAGCCATTCCCATTATCCACCACGGGCAGCTTTCGTTTTAGCAGGCAGTGTAGCGCTGTTGCACCTTGACACATCATGACACACCAGTGATTTGATTTTCACTCCGCTCTGAAGAGGCAGTGTTAACAACTGCCAGGGTTTCGTCTGCTCTATGAAACAAGTGAGTTGGAAATGTGGCCGTTCTTGTTTCCCAATGTTTGAAAATGCTGGTGCACTTGAGAATGAAATTGAACAACATCCAAAGTTGTTGCAAAGCTTAAGCCCAATGGAAGGCACTTTGAAATTTGCATGGTATTGACTGGTATCATCCCAAATGGCAACATCAAAAAGCACAGACTGATAAATGCCATTTTTCCTTTGAACACTCCTACTGAAATCTTGTTTTCATATTAAGTCAGCAATAGCCAGGCAGGATTTGAAGTGTTTAATTGACTTAAATAGAGTAAATAAAATGTATATAAAGTACGCTTATTAGTAACAAAGCCAGAAAAACATGCTAATGTGCTAGAAACTACGGTCAGACGTCCTTGAGTTTGATGTGGGAACACTAACCTTGTGTTTGTTAATTTATTTATTGAATAACGTCTAAAAATTCATCAGGGCTGCCAGCTGTCCTCACACAGCTGTTTCCTTGTACAGCAGGCCAGATTTCACATTTAATATTTCAGAAATATCTGTTTTTGAACTCCAGAGTGTCATAAATATTTATTAGGCGCCTCAGAGCAGTCTTTTAGCATTGTTATTAAACCGGCCTCGCCCACAAACTATACTCCACAGGGGAACAGTAGGACAGGAAAATGATCAAATAAATTTGAAGCCACAAAAAGGTTTTAAATAGCGATACATAGATCATTGTAGATCATTAGACTGGTGGGGGGATGGAAAGGTAGACTGAGTTGATTATCAGCA
This sequence comes from Limnothrissa miodon, assembly GCA_017657215.1. Lineage (NCBI taxonomy): Eukaryota > Metazoa > Chordata > Actinopteri > Clupeiformes > Clupeidae > Limnothrissa > Limnothrissa miodon. The sequence goes on from JAGFZM010000018.1 coordinate 128,325, forward strand.
AATGGACGCCCTAACCCTGCCAAGTGGACCACAGAAGAAAACTGAAATATTAGACACAGGCTCAAGTGTCACCAGGGAGACATTAGTTTTGTGCTTCAGATGTTCTTCATACTGTCCATCTCCATGTTAAAATTCCTGACTGAGAGAATGAGGAAAAACTCATATCAATGTTTTCTTTTCTTTTCTCTTCCTCCTTCCAGTTTTAGTAGCTTGTTATATTTTTATTTGTTTGCTTACTTGTTAGTTTTTTTTCCTGCCTTTTGCTTGTTTCAAAGGAACACTTTGGAGTAATCATAGTCTTCCCCTGAATGTATAATGTTTAAAGTGGAGGGAAAAGAGCAGGCGTTGTCATAGTGATGTCCCTCTCAGAATGCCTTTGATCTTCTAAGAGATGATGTTGCCTCCTCAAGTCTGCCGACAACCGACAAAACATTTTTACTCCTAATAGAAGAAAATATCAAAGCTTCGACTCTTAGTTAAAATGCGGTCTTTAAGTGACATGTTTTTTTAGTCCAGTGCAATTTTGAATATTTTAAAACATTTGCCTTAAAAAAAAAACTTGAATTGAACTTTTACAGCACATCAACTGTTTTCTAGCCCTTTAAATGGAAAAGAATGGGATTGAGCATTGAATGGAACCTGGAAATGCCCAGCTAATGCTAAATTTGTATTCATAGGTTTGCTCACTTAAATGGGCCTTTCGCTTAGGTCCCATTCTGCTCCTTTGTTATAGACTGATGTGCTTGGTGCGGGCATATCGGATTTTGACTTAATGTGGTCTGTCTTTTCACCATAGGTTCAAGATGTTTTGCATTAACATTTACAGGACATAATTATTTGGATGGTAGGAGCTCAGGCACTTTTCTCACTTGTCAAAATATGAGTTTCTGATTCAAAAATCAATCTCTTATACTGTACACTGCTTGTCTGTGTTTGCATTTCTCTGTATAAATCTTTCTTTGTTTTTTTTCCCCCTCTCACTCTTCTCCTCATTCATCACTTTCTACTTGTTCTCTATCTTCTCTGCCCCATTCTGTTCCCATTCTTTCTCTTCTTTCTTTCATTCTTCCCACATCCTCTAACCATGGCCACTCTCTCTATTTTATCAATCTCCTCATACTTCTGTTCATTCACTTCGTATTCCACTGTCTGCACTCTTCTCTTCCTCACTACTTTCTGGCTCCCCATCTCTCCCTCTCTCCTGTCCTGTTTTACCCATCTCTTCCCCCATAAGGCACGTCCTACTCGCCTCAGGGTTATGGATGTGAAGGCAAGCTCTACAGCCTGGAGGGTGGGGGTGGCAGCGGTGGAGGCCCCGGCGAGCGGCCGCAAGACCGCAAGAAGAAGAGCTCGGGCCTGGCCACACTCAAGCGCCGCTTCATCAAGCGGCGCAAGTCCAGCCGCTCGGCAGACCACGCCCGGCAGCTCCGCGAGCTCCTGGCCGGCTGGGACGTGCGGGACACCCATGCGCTGGTGGAGGAGTATGAGGGCACAGCGGCCCTCAAGGAGCTGAGCCTGGCGGCGGGGCTGGCTCGCCCTCCGGTCCGCACCCTACACCGGGACCTGGCCGAGCTCTACCAGCTGCAGCTGTGCGCCGACGTGGAGCTGCTCTTCCAGGACGCCCGCTTCCCCGCGCACCGCGCCCTGCTGGCGGCCAGGTGCCCTTTCTTGGGCTCGCTGCTGGCATCGAGTCCAGGAGGGGTTGGAGTCACGGTGGGGGTTAGTGGCGGAGGAGGAGGAGGAGGGGTCAGCCCCGGCATGTGCGGGCCGCCACCTCTCATCCTTGACGTGGGTGCGGCAGCGGCAGCAGCAGGCATGGGCATGGGCATGGATGCAGGCGTGTTCTCGGCCCTGCTCTACTACCTGTACACAGGCGAGCTCAGCGGCGAGGAGACACGGCTGCGCAGCGGCGAGCTCCTACTCCGGCTGGGCGAGGAGTTTGGCACGCCCAACTCGCTGGAGGCAGACCTGCGCACGCTCTGGGAGCGCATGAGTCACCACGACTCACTGCTCTGCTTCGCCTCCGACGCCGAGCTAGAGGCCGGAGCGGCAGCAACCACGCCCAGCGGGATCGCCGGCGGGTCGCAGACCCCAATCGGACCCGCAGGAGCAGGCGCGGCAGCAGCAGCGGCTGCGTGTGCGATGGGAGAGGAGGAGCTCCGGGCACACAAAGCCATCCTCTCGGCCCGTTCGCCATTCTTCCGGAGCCTTCTGCAGCGCCGCACGCGAGCCGGGGCTGGGCCCCCGGGGGCAGAGGAACCCAACGACCCGCACATGCTGCCCCTGCCCACGTGCATTGTTTTGGACGAGTCCATTATCCCCAAGAAGTATGCACGTGTCATCCTGCACTGCATGTACACAGACCGCGTGGAGCTGTCACTGGTGCTCCGGGGCAGCCCGTCAGCGGGGAGCCTGGGCGAGGTGCAGGCCCTTGTTGCCGGCCGAGGAGGAGGCATGACCCGTGCCGAGGAGGCCATGGAGCTTTACCACATCGCTCTGTTCTTGGAGTTCAGCATGCTTGCACAAGGTGCGTACATGTGCATTATGTATAGACACTATGTATAATACACACACACACAGAGGTTGATTACTTATCTGTCACATTGAGCACAGTACTCTTCACTACCTAATGCCTCATCCACATAGCAATTCCTTAGCCGCTGCTGTCCATTCATGGTAAATTGTGCATCTTTGCATTTCCTGTACGAACCAGCTGCCTAAACTTAAAGTGGAGGGAAAAGAGCAGGCGTTGTCATAGTGATGTCCCTCTCAGAACTAAAGTATGGTGAATGTGTTATACCGCGCACACACATGGACAAGTAAAATTGGATAGACCGTGCAAGAGCAGAGGTCGTGTAGAACTCTTTGTGGTGTGCATGGGCTTATGTTATCGTCCATTTTAAACAAAAGCTTGAGTTATGTCACATACGCAGTGTGACCGTAGATGACATTATGAATAAGTCTGTACACCCTTATCTTGGGACATCACTTTTTTTTTTTTTTTTAGACTGTGTCTAGACAGATTTCTGTGACACCCCTCACACACATTGCTTCCCAGACAATGATTTTCTTAATGTGAAAGTTGTTGACCGTTTCAGTCATAATATTGATCAGTGCATTGGGTATTGCCTTTCTCTACTTTTGTGTCCCTGTTCATTTCTCCTCGTGAACATTCTTTAATTAAACATACACACACACACACTTCTGTTGTCCTTCCCAGTCCTTTGGCATCTTCCATTTCCATTTTTCATTTCTGGGCGTTCCTTCCCTGCTTTGATTTATTCCCTCTTTGCCAGCTCAGGGTGAGGGTTTTCCAGTTTTCCTGTTTTTCATCTTCTCTATCCCCGCCCACTCACCGTGCTCTTGCGTGCGCTCTCCACTTTTTTTTTCTTTTTTTTTTCTTTGATGCAATGACTATGACGTGCTGAAAGTCCTAGACCGTAATGAGATGCCGAAAGTCATGAACCGTAACGAGAGATGATGCTGAATACACTAAATTCTTGTGTAAAGTGCAACATCGTTAGTGGGTGCACTGGATGCAGGGATGTGGCCTCCCGGCATGTGCGGAAAGCATGATCAGCAAGACCTGTGCCACCACAGACTGTCCTTGGTGAGCGATCAGGATCATTGTTTGCCTGCAGACTAGGGCTGGACAATGAATCGCATTTGCAATATAATCGCAATTTTGAAATTCGCAATTTCGAAATCGCCGAGGTGCGCAATATTTTTGCTTTATAACTGCATATACTTAATGCATAGACTTGTTTGTTAGCTACACTCTGCACTATGTTAAACAAGGATTGGGGTTCAATGCAACAAGATATTCTCTTGAATAAAAATATGTTGATTAATGAGAATAGTTCATTTTCTATTTTTAATTAGACCTTGTCTACAAATATGCATATTAATGGGACATATTTGGTGCTTGTGGTTTTTATTGTGAAAGATCGCAATAAAATCGCAATCGCAATATTGGTTGAGAAAAATCGCGATTTGGATTTTGGCCAAAACGCACAGCCGTACTGCAGACAGGCCAGTAAAGGATCTTTGCCACTGTGCACGCCGCCAGGCCCATCTGTGTGCACAGACCGTGATTTGAATGATTAGCCCTGTTGCAGCAGCACATGTTTGGTTATTGATGG
>JAGFZM010000018.1:150192-202692 GCA_017657215.1 Limnothrissa miodon
AATTTATAGGCTCTTACACAGTTTTGTTGTAAGAATGAAAAGGTGCTATCAATAAGGTGAAGCTACAGGTCAACATTTTTTCACATGGTTGTGGAGACGCAATGAGCCTATCACGGTATGGCGATATGACCCAAAATCTCTATCATTGGCCAAATGCATATTGCATACGGTATATATCGTCTATATTGCCCACCCCTAGCAAAGGCCGTGTTTTTTGTTTGTTTGTATTTTTTGTTTTGTTTTTGCCTAGTCTGTCTAATTGAGCTAGTGGTTGCGGTGCTTTGTCATTGTGCTAAGGTGAAGCAGCGCACTGGACTACTGTGTGGTTATGTCTGCAACCTTCCCTGCCAAGGACGCTTACTCATGTTATGCTCTGAGTCAGTTGTGTTCGCTGGGAGCCAACCCAACGTGTGCACTCTCCCAATTGAGAGATGACACACTCATGCTTGTGTGTACACACTACACACCCACACCTCACCCCATCAACAACACAAATGCATATTCACCGAATGTCCCTGTGCATTTTGATACAAAAAGCAAGCTTTTCCAAGGCTTTGATTGAGCACACAGACGTGGCTTTGATAATTATGGCTAGAAAAGCCATTAACACGCATACACAGAGCAAAGGATGCCCTTTGCTAAACCTGCTGAGCTTTATATTGGTCTGTAAACTGAGGTTTGAAGGCAGAAGTACTGTACAGCCCAGTAACATCAGCTGAGGGGTCAGATGTCGGTCATCTTTTTTGGGCTGCGTGTTGCCAAAACCTCAAGATGCCCAGTGGGTCATCAGTCACCCAAACCATAATGCAGAAGTAGGCTTACAGCTAAACACGCACAGTAACTTACTGAAAGCTTTCGGTTGGCTAGTTCCAAATATGTTACCAATATTATTCTTTAACCTTCATGGATTTTAGGTAGGGGTTATTGATTTAATATTTTGTGTGTGTGTGTGTGTGTGTGTGTGTGTGGAGGTTTATAAGAAACATTTGTATGTTTCCTATTAGGGCAACAGACATCAAGTAGGTTTGATGGATCATGTGTGAAAGCTCTCTTGCTCAGAACAGATATCTTGTGTGTGGCAAGGTTGCTCCTTCATATTTGTCTCTTTGACACTCGCTCCAAACAGACGTGTACAAAGAACCCATTTTCATTTTTAGCTCTGCCAATAAAAGCCACAGAGAAATGATAATTATTGTGTATGGATGGATGTGTGTGTGTGGATGTGTGTGCGTGTTGTAGGCAGTGGCTTTCTGCTGGGTGGAAATGCAATCATGTCCTGGGCAATGTGGCCACCCATCAGCCATTAAGTCAGCGAGCAGCCGCTGCCACCACTCCTGGCCACGGTGCACAGGCATCTGGGCCAGACGGCGTAATTAATGTCCTGCCGTCCCAGTAGCATAGCGTTGCGCCGAGAGACGGGATGCCAAAAGCGGGTGGGCTCGTCTCTGCAGCCCGTCTGGCCCGCCTGCCTGGCCCATTGCCCAAAACAAAGACGAATCACCACACCAGTCACCTGTCTCCGTCCGTGTATGTGTGTCTGTAAGGGGTTAGTGAGAAGTGGGGTCCAACTGATTTTCACAGAGGTAGTAATCTGTATAGCAAGTGGGATGAAGTGATTTCTAATCTCTCACTGATGTGTCTCTGATGTAGTATCCCGGGTAGCAGGGGGGTGTCCCCTGGGGTGGATGGGTGTTTGTGTGATTGTGTTGCATTTCATTTTTGTGTGTGTGTGTGTGTGTGTAGGAAAGGGTATTTTCCTGGAGAGAGTGTGTGTGTGGAGATGGGTGAATTTACCTGAATATCACCTGGAGTACCACACACAGTGTATTCCAACAGGGAGACTGAGTCTCTTCATCAGTCTTGTCATCCCTTCTGATGATCAGGACAAGATAATGTGTTCAGCACTCTCTCCACGGGTATCTACCTGGACTGACCATAGACCAACCACTGTCTCCAGATCTTGGTCGGGCCCCATATACTTGACATGCCAACGCATTGCTGTGGGGCATTGGTTATGCTTTATTAGCGCTTAGTCAATAGAGCTGTAGATGCTCAGGCGGTGTGGTAAATATTAGTCATCAGCACTAAAGTTCAATGTTAATACCAACCTCAAATAATCCTTATATTTGGGCTCCCAGGTGGGCATGAGTGGGCTGTAGGTTGCTTAAAAGAGTCCTCTAAAGTTTTAAAATAAAAAATGTCCTCAATGAACAGGCATTTGGTCAGGTGATCTCTCATTATTGCTTCATAGCCTCATCCTTATTCAACGTAACATAATTGTGTTCATGACTTCTGTCATGGAAAATGTTCATTGCATTAAAGCAATAGTCAAAAAATATGCAGTATGTGGAAAGATCTGGCAACCCTGTTGTCCATGGCAACACTACTTAAGCAATATAACCCAACTGGGAGTGGGGTTGGTAGCAGATATCAGCACATAGACGAGGCATAAGGCTGAGTGACGTAGGTAACCCCAGCCGTGGTGATGGCCCCCTAAACAACCCCTTAACCATGAGTGTTATATTACTTTTATACAACTGTTCTATTACCATTTCCGCTCCCAGAAATAGTTCCAAGCTTAGCTTGGCATCCCGTTCCCAAGTAACACAACTGTTTAATCAACAATTTGGAACTTCAGAGAGAGGCTAAATTGTCACACCAAGCTGTATGTTTACACTATTAAGACATTTTCGCAACAGGAAATGAATAAATAATTCCTAATAGTTGTGTTGTGATGTTGGGTCTGGAAAGGTTTTTTCCTCCTCCAAAAGAATGACACATGGCACCTGTACAGATTTAAGGTCCAATTCTGAGTTTAAGAACCTTTTATAATGGTAAGGTTTTATCAAAAATATCAAATATATTCTCTGCATGGAGAACAACTGCCCGGAGTTCTGATGTGGACTCCCGCATATCAGTCAGTCAGGTCAGGGCGTGGGACTTTGAAAGGCAGACATGTGCTTAGAGTATCTGAGCCCCTGATACCTGAATCTGAAACCCTTCTTTCCTGCAAAATCGCTGAGTCCAGCTCTAACACAGACCTCACCCCCAGTTCCCTGCTGACCACTCGGTCAGCCAGAGCAGGCCTCGGGAGCCGGAGTGACGGAGGTACGGTCACGCTCTGTGCCTGAAAATGCAGCGTGTACAGAGGTGAATAGGATTATGACTCTGCAGAGGGAGGGTGAAGGGGGCAGGTCTTGAATGTGCAAGGGGGAAGAAAAGAGTGCACAGAGTTGGCATGCATGGGGAGTGGTGAGCCACATCACCCACACGCACACACGCGCGCATACACAGACGTATTCACTTCCTGACTCATTAATGCAGAGGGGGAACACACAGGCCTATCGGCAGACACCATATCAGCCAAGGGCAGTTTGGCTCCTCGGCCCTCTACTCTTGGGCTTCTCCAATATGCTTCATGACTGAGCAATAGAAAGAGAGGACAATGAGAACAACACACACTCTTGTGTACCTGGTCTCCTGCCAGTTTTGCATCGCTGAGCAAGTAGATGGTGTTTGTCTCAGAATGTGACCAGAATGTTTCCAGTGGCTCGGCATATTCCGGTGAGGAAAAGCTATTGTTTCGAAGTTGTGCTTTCTTCTGGAAGTTCAGTATAGCAGAGAGCCGGAGATGGCCAGAATCTGAACGCACTCTATTCCAGTATCAGTGGACCTGCATCCTGAACAGCAGCTGCTACTGCCACTGTCATCCCCATCTTCCTTCTCCCGTGGAGCCTGCTACCAGGAGGCTAGCGACGGGGTCTTGTTTTAACATGCTCCCTTGGACCTGCAAATAACACCACTATTAAGTTAGCGTCTCTCCTCTAGGGGAGAGGGGGTGGGGGATGGTGCAGGCGGGGTGTCAGAGGAAAGGGTTTGATGTGTAAAGCATCTTGATGAAATTGTGCTGTGTGAACGGATCTGGAATCATGCCGTGTGTGTGTGTGTGTGTGTGTGTGTGTGTGTGTGTGTGTGTGTGTGATAGAAAGACAGTGGCTGCAGTAAAAAGGCTGGCGAATTGATATTGGTGCTGATTTATGGGCCTTTTACCTTCTCTGATTTCCTCAGGGGCTTCATCAGCACAATTGTCGTCTACGCGACACTGTTGTCACTGTCTGTGACCTCTGTAGGACCTCTCAGTCTCTCAGCGGGCTGTGCATCACGCTCACCCTCCAGTACCCCCCCCCCCCCTTTCCCTCTGCAACAATACATCATATGTCTCATTCTAATTCATTTTTTTTGGATGACTAAGTTGCATCCATCCTTTATACATATATATACAGGTCAAAAGCAAGACAACATTTTAGTGTCACCACTTCACAAGCAAACCAAATTATGCTAACTATACAAAATGAATCTACTCAGTTTATACCTGTCAATTTTACAGAAGAAAACTACATGTTAAAATATAAGATCTGAAACTCCTAAAATGTCATTTAGCAACTATCCTCCTGTCTTTATTTAATAAAATCGTTTTTTGCTGACTTGACACTGCGAAGTACAAACCTGGATGTCATCCAGAAAATGTTTGTAAACAAACAAGATTTAACATTTAATGGTGATTAAGTAAACATGTGTCCCTAATCAGATGTCATTAGTAGATGTGATAAACCACTACCGAGCCTTTATTTTAAGGGTACACTGTTACAGTGTATCTACCTAATTAGGTACAGTGGTACAACCAGTGTAACAACATGTAATTTTTTGTGTATCTACATACTGTTGTTACAGTGTAATATGAAGTGTTCTTATAGTACTTTGCCAAAGTGCTGAATTCTTCACAATGTTGTAAAAGCCCACATGTTCCAAGACACTGACGTCAAACCATACATGTCACATGAATGTAGGTACATATCTGGTACACTTTATTTTAAAGTGTTTATTCCACTGCATCAAAGAGTTACAAGGATGTACCAACAAAGCTGTTACATGTACTATGTTGTAACAGCCCACATGTTCCAAGACACTGATGTCAAACTATACATGTCACATGTATATAGATAACCTATAGAAAGACCTTTGACTGGAACTGGTTTGTATACCACAGTGATGCCACTTCCCCTTGAGCTCAGCACCCCCAGTTGGTTGCCAAACATCAAGGTGTCCTGAGCATTGATTCATCTGCTCCAGCATTAGGGTGCTTTGGCCCTGAGGCTTAGCCCCGGTTTAAACCCCGCCAAGCTGGACAGCATTGAGAAGAGCCGAAACAAAAGCAATACAGTGAGGCAGCCTCATCTTGCGAAATTAGAGTAACTATTTGTTGCATAGCAACCACAAGTGTTCTGGGTTAGGCCTCCTTCGCATAGCACCTGCACCGTACGCTGGGCGATCCGGGTTCGATTCCCGCCCTGTGGTCCTTTCCGGATACCATCCCTGCGCTCTCTCCCGGATACCATCCCTGCGCTCTCTCCCATTCACTTCCTGTCTCTCTCCACTGTCCTATTAATAAAAGGCAAAAAGGCCAAAAATATATATAAAAATGATTATATATTATCCTTCCTAAAAATCTGGTTCTCTGGTATCTTTTTTTGTTAGCAATGGAACTGTTGTACTGTATAAAAGCATTATCACACTCGTGTTCGGGTGTTGTTGGCCAATATCGCCACGGCTGTGGTTATCTACTACCATCGGTTTGTACGGCGAACCACAGGCAATATTGGCCAACAACACCACTCCCACTCGTGCGATAATGCTTAAATGTTCTTTTTGTGTGTATGTGTAGAAGGCTATATGCCCTCATGTACCACAGTGCCCTAGAACTGAAAGAGTTCTGAAGGACATCACATTTGTGGGATTGTCCACATCTCTAAAAATGTGAAATTATTATAAATATTTTGTCCCTTTTTCACATAGATTCAATGTCTATTTTTTGGGTGCTTGTAAAATCCCATTTGTCTTTCTTGCGCGCACACACACACACACAGACACACACACACGCTGCATGCATGTCTCTTTCAGCACATCACACGCTTCATTTCTCCACCCTTGCAGTGTCTTTCTTGCTTTCATCTTCAAAACTGCCCCTCCTCCCCCTCCTAGGTAGTGTAGTTAATTAGCTGAACTTGTTCAGTGCTGATGGTGCTGCCCCATCTCCCTCCCACACTCTTTCACTGCCGTGTGTGTGTGTGTGTGTGTGTGTGTGTGTGTGAGTGTGAGATGCATCTCCAATATCATCGTCAGCCATGTGTAAAATGAGCTCAGTACCATTGTACCACATTTTCCACAAGATCCTCCTGTAAGGGCAGTCCAATCATAGATGCTTCCGGAATGGCGACAGAGGGAGGCTAATTATTTATTTACTTCTGTGTCTGACTGCATGTTTGGCTAAAGTGGAGATGCTTCTGAGAGAAGATCCCAGCCAGCCTGTCTCGACTCTGCTCCACTCCAGTCCAAGCTGAACGTCTCGGCCATGTTTGTCCTAGGTTTGGACTCTTGGTCAAGCTTGCTGGTGTTTTTAAATATATTTTTTTGTTTGTTTTAATGGCGGAGCGCCTTCAGTGTCCTGTGTTCATGCTGCCGGACACGGGGACTTACGCCACTTATCGCACTGTCACACTGTCTCTTCTCCTGACCCAGCCACACTACGCGTCCCCACACTGCCCCCCTACACACACACACACACACACACACACGCACTCCTATAGGTCTCCACATCTCCACCCGCACCAGGCACAGTAACGGAGGAATGTGTGGTCGGCTGTATCCTTTGTCTGTCTCTCTGTCTCTCTGCTTCTCTGTTTCTCTGTCTCTCTCTCTCTCTCTCTCTCTCTCTCTCTCTCTCTCTCTGCTTTTTCTTGCTCTCTCGGTCTCTCTCTCTGCCTTTTCTTGCTCTCTCTGATATCCTCATTAGGCTCTGCATATGGGTAGCTGATTTAGCACGAGGGGGTAGGGAAAGTTAATATTTCATGGGGGAGTGTAAGGCAAAGGGGGCTGGGGTTGTCTAGTGGGGTGTGTGGTTCCCAGGGAATAAGGCAAGATTGGAGTCACGCCTCCACCAGAAAGCCCCCAGCTCAGCACGTCCACGCGAGTGGGGGATGGGGGAGGTGGCTGGTCGATAATGAGACCGGTGGTGCACCGTTCCATGGTGAGGAGGAGTGCTGCTGCTGCTACTGCTGCTTCTACTACTACTGGAACCGGATCGGGTTAATGAGGGGTGACCAACACACACGCTTGCCCTCCCTGTGCAAGAGTACACTGTACTTTTCCTGGGCTCTGTTTCAGCAGCCTCTTCATTGCTGTGCTGCAGATGGGGCTGAGCAGCAGGGCTACACCCCCCCCCCCCCCCCCCCCCCCCCTTTTTTTTTTTTTTTTCTTCCTCTCTCCCTCTCTCTCCTCTGTCTGTCTGTCAGTCTGTCTCAGGCACGTCACACAGCACTGCGCTCTCTAGTGCATCACTTCACTCCCATCCTCACTGCCAGAAGTGCCTGCTGTTCCACACTCACTCCCTCTCTCTCTGTCACAATATTTCTCTATCCCCCTCTTTCTCTCTGCCCTTTGATGTTTTTTTGATGTTTGAATGACTTCCTGCAGCCACACTCACTTCCTCTCCTCGGTGTCTGGGTTGTCTCATCTCGACCTCCCTGCTCCGTACTAATGAAGTTCATCTTGAGAGCATTTCCTCCTCATTCCTAGAACTCCTTTCTCACTCAACCCCCCCCCCCACCCCCCCCCACCTCCCCCCCCCCCTCCTTTTCCCCCAACCCCCCCCCCCCTCTCTCTCCCTCCTCTCTCTTTCTGTCTCCCTCTCTCCCTTATTCCCTCCTCCTCCAGAGGAAATCCAAAGTCGGAGCAAAAACTTTCTCCTTCACTTTGGAGTGTGAAGAATCTTCCATGCTGTGCCCAAGTCCACAGGACCTGCGTAGTCGGCTAGCCATTGCCTCCCCTCAGAAAGCACAGAAGCCTGTCAGAAATGCACAACCCTGTAAAATGTGTGAAGAGCACACACCTGGTACTTTTTTTTTTTTTTTTTTCTCACACACACTCCCTACAACTCCCCCTCTGTCAAGGTTTACAGTAATCATTAACTGGGCTCTTTGTGGTCTGGCCTTGAAGAGGATGACGGCGAGGTCCTGAGGCAGGCTACTGTTGCTCCTTTGATGCACGAGACACAAAGCTCTGGAGGCATCTGCTCAAAAGCTCCAAATGAAAGTCAAAGAAGCAGGCTTTGTCATCGGTTATAGATGAACTCTAATGTGTAATTCCTAGATCCACACAGGCATAGATGCAAGCAGAACTCAAAATGCATTGTTTATAGTTCCTCAACATTAGCAGTTGGTCAAATCTCTGTGCTGATGAAGGTCCCCACCCGTTGCCTGTGTTTGTTTAGAAGGAGTTCCAGATGTAATACAACCATGTGTTGACTGATGGCCATTTTAATGCTTAAAAAATGTCTGTTGCCCATTTCACACTTAAATTATAATGCAATACTTATAATGCTATACTATTCGTGTGACACATTCTCATCTGCATCCCTGAGATCAGCATCACTACAGCTCAGGGTTTCTGTCTGAAGCTGTAGACATTAGAGATACTTGATAGACTTTGTGCCTTTTTGCGACTGGGGAGGCAATCATGTTCTTACTTGAGGTTTTTTTTTTTTTTGAGTGCTTTTCAGTTAGAATTGGCCACAGTCCCTTAAGATAATGCTGAGAGTCTGTCTTTCACGTCAAACAAGGGAAGCAGCCGATGACCAGTCTAGTTTGTGTTGTGTACACACAAACACTCTGTGTTAATGAGATGCATCATTCTGACAGCTTGTGTGACACGGGTTTCTCTGTAGATTCGTGCCTCCTAATTAAAATGGATGAGCTGCTGCTTATGCATGTATGTGAGCAAGTGTGTGTGTACATGAAAAGGTCGGTGTGTGTGTGTGTACATGGGATGGGGCGTGTGTGTGTCTGTGTCTGTCCTTCTGTCCATGTCTCTCCATGGAAGTGCTGCAGTGCTCAGTTGCTATGGACCCACTCACATTTCCAACACTGGGATGTATAAATATCTCACCCAGCTGTGTGTGTGTGTGTCTGTCTGTCACAGCAACAGGGAGATATTTGTGCTGTGTGTCGAGTTGTACTGTGCTTTTTAAGTTTTCTTTTTTTTTTTTTTTTTTTTTTTTCCCTCCCCTTTCCTCCATTGTTTTTGCCCACTCGTCCCCTGGCCCCCTCAGAACAATAGCAGTGCTCCCAAGCGCCAGCATTCCCAGAGGGAGCCTAGACAATCGGACAGTCTCTGGCATCCCTCCTCAAGTTAGACCGACCATGAGCGTGAATATCTGCCAAATGCCCATTTACATTTTCCCCACTTGCAATTAAATGCTTTGAAAAAAATCCAATTTTCCTCAGTGTTTATATATATATATATATATATATATATATATATATAAATATAAAAATATAATTTTAAAAAACATCCCCTCGATTACCAACTGCATTCACTCGTTCTCCTTTTCCGCTAACAGCCAGACAAAATTCATTTCCGCGTACACACACACCAATGCCTTGTGTGGCTGACACAACTCTGGAGTGACATTGGAGGTCAGTTCTGGAGAATGAGGGCCAAGCTTGAGGCCATTTGTGTAGTTTCAAGTGGAGGTTGGTTTAGAATTGGCGTAGGCTGTTAGTGCAAAGCGACACAAAATTGCACACACAAGTTTTGAAAGTTGAAGCCATTATTTGCATCATAAACGGCTTTACCACCATACTCTGCTAGTTTAGCGAGCGAGTGTTGGCAAAGATGCTAGATACGGAATGCCTCAACCCTATCTATTGTCGTCTTGCATCCAGACTGTAAACGGCAGGATTAACCTCGCTCTCGCCCCGTATCTCGCTAGGCTGTGAGGACATCATTGCGGAGAGCATCTGCCTGGAGTCGCTGGTGCCCATCCTGAAGTGGAGCTCGCAGCCGTACGGTTCCAAGTGGGTGCACCGGCAGGCCATGCACTTCCTGTGCGAGGACTTCAGCCAGGTGGTGACGTCAGACGTGCTGCACGAGCTCAGCAAGGAGCAGCTGCTCGCCGCCATCCAGTCCGACTACCTGCAGGTGAGGATGGACACACACACACACACAGAATTTCTCTCACACTGACACACATACATACATAGTTTCTCTCACACACACTGTGCTACCCTCAGATGAAAAGACAGCAGAGATGTTCATTGATACTCATGCACACTCATACACATGACAGACAGGTGCACACACACACACGCACACTTGCACCCCCACACACATACAGACATTTAATATATAATGCTACGTCAGCTCTTCTCATGCATAATCATCTCCAAAATGTCATACTGCTGCTTCATTTCTCCTATAGACCCATAAAGGCACTCCAGGCTCGAAAAAAGAGTGTGTGTGTGTGTGTGTTGGGGGGGGTGTCGGGTCGGTCTTTGTGTATGCGAGCACATCTGTATTCTAAACACCTCTCCCATGTACTGTCACCGCAAGGAAAGGAGCGGATAAGCAAAATGCAATCTGTGTGAGAGGAAGAGAGGGAAAGTGTGCGAGTGTGTGTGTGGCTTTTTTTATATATATACAAGATCTCTGAAAAAAGCCTGCAAGTTCCCAGGAAGTTTCTGCCCATGCCTGGTCTGGAATTTGGAATAAGAAGCCTGTGCCTCTCTTGCTCTCTTATGGGAGAGGAGATGAGAAAATAGGCAGAGGCATGAATGAAAGAGAAAGAAAAGGAGGGGAAAAAGGAAGTGAGAGACAAAGCAAAGGATTGAGAAGAAAGGGAGAGGAATAAGTGACGGAGAGAATAACAGGAAAGTATGGTGAGAACACACAGGATCGTGCGAAGAGAGCGAGAAAGGGGGCAAAGACTGTGAGAGGTTGCAAGGAGGAGAGAAGAGAGCGAGAGGTCGCTATTTTAAGGGCTTCTGGTGTGACTGGAGCTGTCTGTTTAGCTGCCTGTGCTCAACGCAACACCTGTGCCACTGTGTGTGTGTGTGAGTGACACTTGGGCTGCTCACATGTTTGTGTGTGTGTTTGTGTGTTTTGCGCAGGAGTGACTCAGTGCTATCAGATGGCCTCCCTCCCGAGCTTAAGGCCATGAGCTCATGGTTGAGACACAGCGGCGCACAGGCACGCACACTTGATCGGCCACTCGCTGCCCAGTGTCATCTCATATGTCTCATTTAATCCCTTATATATGAAGGACACGGACACATCATCTTTGCTACTCCCCCCATTCCTCACACACACACACAATGACGTTGTTGTGTCACTGGCCTTCTCGCATTCCTACTTCCTCACTACCTCCTCCATTGGGGAGGGGGAATGGATCAGGAATGGATGGGTTGTACTGTACCTTCAGATAGGGTTTAGTGTGTGTGCTTGTGTAAACATTCGCACAGACACACCTACTGCTATAACTGTTTGATGAACTCAGCATGCTGTGGTTTTCATACACACTCAATCATAGTCTTGACATGTTCATATTTACGAGCGTTTCTGTTAGCACATAGAGACACACACGTGTGCACACACACACACACTATATATGCTGCTATATATTTTAGTATTACCACTACTGCTGCTACAATCTTATGTTGCACTAAAAACAACAAAAACAACACTGTTGGAACACTTACTACAGTATATGTTATGTCTTGTCTTGTTATATCCTGTGTGTTATCTAAGTATAATGCCCTAAGCCTACTTGCACTTTTTTACTTAACATTACCGTATTGTTTAGAACTGTTTTGTTGTGCATCTGCACTTTATTGTTGTCAACGTCTACGCATGGGACAAGTGTGAAACGTAATTCCGATTACGAAGTACATCTGAAGAAATTGACAAATAAAACTGACTTTGACTTTGACACACACACACACAAAATCCCTTTTAAGAAAGTCCAGTAATTACCCAGACATCTGCACACCGAAATTAGGTGGAAAAAAAAATAGTTCTGTGTTGCCGTTACACCCGGGTGGTTTATGTGAGTGTGGGGCAAAAGCTGAATAAAAGCTCAACGTTTATGTTATTTTGTTCGACACACGCTACATGGAATAGGAATCCAGGACCGCTATTTTGGTCGCTGACGTCTTGCACGAAGTCTTATATCGGATACATCAGATCTAGTGCAATCTAAACGTTCTGTAGAACTTTAAGCAATGAGCAATGGAGGATTTATTTTCATATGACTTATTTCAATTCAGTCTAAAGTGGAAAGCACCTGCCCTGACACACTAAAGTATGTGTGTGTGTGTGTGTGTATGTGTGTGTGTGTGTGTCATCCACAGGCCAGTGAGCATGACATTCTCAAGTACGTGGTGAAGTGGGGTGAACAGCAGCTCATTAAGAGAATGGCGGACCGAGGTAAGCACCTGACCACACATATGCTGACCACTCACCCACAGGCACAGACCGTACACACTCACACAGAGGCACAGGCACACCATTCAGCTTAAGGTTCTCCTTAATGCACAGTGTACTCAACAAACCACTATCAGCACCACACACACACACAGACAGATGAGTCTGTACTCCAGCTAATGAGTAGAGTTATGTACAGTCAAATGGATGCAGGAGAGGGACAAACCTACTGAAGCAGAACAGGGAAATGCTAAATGGGGCCACACCTGCTGCGTCTTGGGCAGTTGAACAGGAAATGAAACAAGCATCTAGTTGTCATTGTGTCCGAGTGTACACTGTGTCCTATGGGCTGTAGGAATAACCGAAATTAAAGAAGCAATGGTTTTTTTTCTCTCACAAGCTCCCTCTAAAGACCACTGTATTGCATTTTATTGCACTGCATTCTATTAGAGGCGGTCCGCGCTGCTGAACATTGCAAGTGCTGTATCTACCGCTATAGGCCACGGTGGCGCATTCTACACTGTTCGTTCGCCGTGTAATGACTCATTTTAGCATCCTAAACAGTATGAAACGGATTAATTAAATGAAAAATGTTGCATAGTGGGCCTTTAAATTGGTGGTCTTTTTTTCCCCACTGCTTCCCTCATTTAGTCATGACTCCTAGATTAAAGATTAAAACTCCAGAAATGGGAGATATGGAAATATGACTAAATATAGCTACATTCGAAAAGAGTATTTTATTTTGGTGTGTGTTTCTGGTATGAAAAAATGTTGGTTGGTTTGTTTATGTAGCATATGGTATGCTAACCTGATTGCAGTGTTTCCTGCTAGTTTATATCTGCTTCAGAGCAGCAAACGGATGCGCCAACCTTTACCCTGTGTGTGTACCTGTCTAGTCTGTGTGCGCAAGTTGTGTGTGATGAAGTAATTGAAATGAATGCAAACAGAACAGAACAACGGAATGAAGGGCAGAACTATTTTTTCAATGTTTCATATTTGAATTATAGTTAGCCAGAGTCTCAACATGTGGCTCACACTGTGACCTGTATGTGTTTTAGTATTGCTGGGCTAATGTGTGTGTGTGTGTGTGTGTGTGTGTGTGTGTGTGTGTGTGTGTCCAGAGCCCAACCTCCTGAGCGGCACAGCCCACAGTGTGAACAAGCGCGGGGTGAAGCGGCGCGATCTGGATGTGGAGGAGCTGAAGGAGATCCTGTCCCCTCTGCTGCCCTACGTCCGCACTGAACACATCCTGCCCCCCAACAGCGAGGTCTTCTCCGACACGGTGTGTCTGTCTGTCTGTCTGCCTGCCTGTCTGTCTGTGCGTTGTGTGCTCATTGCTCACTAGCTTGAGGGTATATGTAATCCACAAAAGCATGTATGTGAGGGGTTTGTGATATTCTTTTTCCTGCCAATTACTTATAGAGTTTACGCTTATAGAGATTACTCAGAGTGTGCGCTTACTCGTTCTTTTTTTTTTTTTTTTTTTTCATTTTATTTCTTTGTTCCCTTCCTCTCCCCCTTCCCTTCTCCTTCTCTCCTGATATCTACTTGCTTTCTTCCTCTCCTAATTTCTCTTTACGCCTCTTCTTTCCTCCTGTTCTCCTCCTCTCCTCCTGTCTTGAATTTTTTTTTTTTTTTTTTTCCTCCCTCCTCTCCTCCCCATGTGTTTGTGTGCTGCTGCTGCAGATGAAGAGAGGTCTTATCAGTACTCCTCCGTCAGACATGCTCCCCACTGCCGAGGGGGGGAAGGCCAACGCGTGGCTTCGCCAGAAGAGCGCCGGCATCTATGTGCGCCCCCGCCTCTTCTCCCCCTACGTAGAGGAGGCCAAGGTCAGAGACCTCAGTCACTGGCACTCACTGATACTCACACACTGATGCACATGCACACACACTCACACAAAAACAGACTCCCACAAGTTAGCAAATATGTGTGAGTCGAGTTGCCATGTATTGTCTAGATATCTGTGTTCACACTCGCCTTGGTGTGTGTGTGTGTGTGTGTGTGTGTGTGTGTCTGTGTGTCAGGCCATTCTGGAGGAGATGATGGTGGAGCAGACCGACCTGGTGCGCCTGCGCATGGTGCGCATGTCCAACGTGCCCGACACGCTCTACATGGTGACCAATGCCGTCCCTCAGTGCTGTCACATGATCAACCACCAACAAATGCCGGGCAGCCAGACTGCCCCGCCTTCAGTGGTGGCAAATGAGATACCAGGTAAGTACGCACGCACGCACACACACACACGCTGCTCAGTACTTTACGAGCTATTTTGTCAACCCCCAAAATCACGTCCCACCACACACATGCACGTGCACACATGCATGCGTACACTCGCACTCATACATGCATGTGTGCACACACATACATGCGTCCATTAAAGTCGATTACAGCATTTTAAAACTGACTGGTACAAGTAGGAGTTTGGGCAGATGAAGAAGGTCAGGTCACTGTGTAGGCTGCCATGTTTTCTCAGTAAAGCCTTGCATGTGGGCAGCAGCCACCACAGCAAAAGCTTTTGCAGAGACACATATTACTTCTCTCATTGAAAGAAGTCAAGCTATTTAAGCCCTGGAATGAAGCAAAGTTTCTCTGGCTGGTGACGGGAGTCTTTGCGAGTGCACCGTCTCTCTCTGGGGTTTTCAAATGGCTCAGGTCTGGGTCTGGATGAGAAACTTGCGGTTATATTTAGAGCTGCCCAGGGTGTTTGCCAGATAACTCAAGGCTTAACAAAAATGTATTTTGTTGAAGCTGTCATTGTGTGTGTGTTAGTTAACATTATCGAGTGGAAGCAAGCAGCCATGATCGTTCTCGCCCTCCTTACACTGTGCATCTGTTTTCAGTCATCGCCATTGCCCACACTTAGCCCTTTATTCCATCTCTGTCTCCCATCCTCTGTCTCTGTGCTATGTGTCCTTCTCTCCTCATTTTCTCCTATTATGCAGCCCTCTGCTCTCCTCAATCTTCATGTTCTCTTTCCCCCCTCTTTCCGTTTTTTTCTTTTTTTCACCCTTTTATAGAACTAGGCCAGCTTAAAACACACACAGACATACTGTTTGGGCCACAAGGACCCACACCAATGAAGGAGACTTTTCACGTTCCCATCTAAATGTGTCTCGGAACAGTTTCTCTCTTTTTCTTTCTCTCTCTCTCTCTTTCTCTCTCTCTCTCTCTCTCTCCCCCCCCCCCCTCATATGTCCTCATTACTTGCGCTTCTCTCGTTTTCTTAAGTAGCATCTTCTTCCAGTTACCTCCGCTCCTCTTTCAGGTTAATATGATTGCCAAGTCAATCTAGTTTAGATAAGTCGACTGCTGATATTTCTTTTGCTATTAATTTTGAAGAATTGAACCATGCTAGTGTAACCCACCTTAGAGTGTGGTTACTAAATAACATACCTTCATATAAAGTATTAGAATGGTCAGAGTTTAATAAATAGATAAATAGATAAATATGAATAAATGGAAATACATAGGAGTACCCCTTTTTCCTATGCTTTAGATTTATTGCAGTCTCAGAGACTTTAGTTCTGACATAGGCATCGCCTAGGTCAGTGGTCCCCAACCCCCGGGCCGCGGACCGGTACCGGTCCGTGGATCAATCAATACCGGGCCGCACAAGAATTAATTATTTATTTCTGTTTTATTTATTATCTGAATCGAGCGGTCTTATTTTGAAACGTCTTTTATTGTGAAATGACCGTATTCTCCTCTCTGTTACATCTCCTCATTTGAGCGCCAAATTTCCTCATTTCCTCCTCATTTAACCCAGCAAAATGAGTAAACAGGTGTCTTTGGAAAGTTTCTTTGTGAAAGGGAAAAGGCACAATGAAGAGAGAGAAGAGCAGCCTACGACTTCCAAGAAAAAGAAAGGTTTTAGCAGCCAGTACCAAGAGTCCTACTTGAAGTAGGGATTTATCGTGACAGGTGATTCCCACACACCAAGCCCGCTCTGCATAATATGCGGTGACCGGCTCTCAAATGAGGCAATGAAGCCTTCAAAACTGCATGTAAACGCCACCATAGCAACCAGTATCAGCGCGTTAGGGCCGTGGTCGGTAACACAGAGGTGACCCCCCCCCCCGGTCCGCGGTAAAATTGTCAAGCGTTGACTGGTCCGCAGTTAGAAAAAGGTTGGGGACCACTGGCCTAGGTGATGAATTTGTTTACTTCCACTCTCCAGACTTTATTTTGAATCTTGACATCTTTAGATGAACACTATTTGATCTCTCTCTCTCTTTCTGAACAAAAATCCTTAAACTTGATATTTCACTTTTTAGACCTGAATATTTAATCAACTTTCGTTTAATTTCCTTTTCTTTTATTTTCTTGTACAATTTTGATGATTGTGAAAACAACGATACTTGAACTCCGGTGAGTGAATTAATCCACGGTTAGCTCCTGTTAGCTGCTAATGCACAGACTGTAATGGTATGAGAGAAATGCTAGCTAATTCCTTAAAAACCAATCGGACTTTATTTATTATTTTATTTGTTGTTTTAAGTACTGTTATTGTAATAATACATTGATGGGTGTTATTAGTTATTGATAAATATTTTGAATGAAAACATTTTGTATGACAGTTGAAATCCTGACGAACTCCTAAACAATGGTACATATTACAAATGTAAATATTAGAATGTTGGGAGATGCACGCACAGTAGCCTGTGTGTGTGTGTGAGTAACGGCACCTTTTCTGTCTCATTGACCAGCGACGCTAACATCGTAGTTGGTGCCTTACTGTTGTTAATTGTTGACTTTTAGTTAAGAGCAGCCTACACTGCTTTTATGATACTTGATATTGAATAGTAATTACAAACTGCTGTATGCAGATTGGTTTTTTATTGACACTGGAACTTTGGATGGCGAGCCAGAACAGTTAACCCAACTAGAAACCCCCCACTGGATTGAAGATTCCCCTTGATTTTGCCCCCTGGATCCACCCGTGTCTATTCCCTGGACAGAGATAAGATTACACATACACTGATTTTGATGCACTTTTACACACACCAAGGACTATTTATTTTCTTTTCAATATTTTGTTTGGACTTTGTTTTTATTTGATACTTTTGGGTGAAAGAGCTCTTATTTTGTTTTGTTTATTGTTTATTGATGATTATTTATTAATTTATATTAATAAATGTATTGTACATATTTTTACTTATTTAAAGAAGCGTCATTGTCAATTTATATTCCCCTTCTTAGAGTCAAATCTAGAACTGGCCTTAAGACTCTCTTAAACCTAAAAGCATCTCCTCTTAGTCTTTTCTAAAAGTAAAGTAAAGGGGTGCTACACTAGGTAAACAAAGTTATAAATATTTAGGGTGGTGGTCCTCAACTGGAAAAAAAAAGCTTTCTCTCTTTGAAGTAAACTGTAGACTTAGAACAGGTATGTGTGTGACACTGTTTCACCATCCAGTGCCTCCTCTCTGTGTGGTGCGGGAGATGATCCGGCGGCTGCAGGAGCTGCGGCACATGGAGCAGGTGCAGCGGGCGTATGCCTTAAACTGCGGCGAGGGGGCCACCGTCAGCTACGAGCTGCAGCTCCGCGTCCTCCGAGAATTTGGCCTCCCCGACGGAGCTGCTGAGCTCCTCCAGGTACACACACACACACACACTCACACTTACACTTTCACATTAGCTGACTGAACTGCTGAGGATCGACAAATACAAGTACACATTTCTGTGAGTGTTGGATATTTTTCTGCCTGCGTTAAGTTTGATTTGCATGAGCCACCGCAGGTCTCAGCACACAGACGACACACAACCGCCGACAGAAAAGACACACCTGCCTCACAGAGCCACTGATGAAGAACTACAGTGGAACATGCTTAGTCAGGCAGTGCAGTGTCATAAACTGGGAAACTTCCAAACACACACACTTCACAAAACTGCCTCTCCGCCTCCACACACTCAGTGTCTACTCCTGCCAGTTCTTGTAGCCAAACACTGGGAGGAAGACAACAGACGAGCCGATCTCAGAGCTGCCGTCCTCGGAGGCCCCTCTCCTTTGTTCCTGGTCCCTGCCCTGTTTGAGGGAGAAGGGTTCCTTCGAGCAGCCGCCCTGCTTTTGCGCCGCCAGCTGATGCCCCTGACAGATGAATAATGAATCTGCGGGGAACCGCCCCATGAAGCTGATTAGAAGGAAAACCCAGTGCCATGGAAAGCAAACTCACTCACTCCGCACACACTCTCCACTTCCTGGTTGAGTGGCAGTCTGTTCACATTAAAACGTCTCTGTGGTCCCCGTGGAAGGTTTTTTTTAATTTTCTTCTAATAATTCGATTATGATCTCATTTCGTTCTCATTCTCGTTAATTTACACCAAAGTAACTGAAATGTTTAGAGGGTTAAAGCGAGTAGTCATCTTGCTGTTGTTTTTGGTCTGACGATTGTTTTTTGAAACTCTGCGGCATCTCTTCACTGCAGCCTTATTTCCTTTGACTTGGTGAAATAGTTGTGGCAGAGACGCTCCAATATTCCCGGAGCTCGTTAGAAGTCACCAGCTCCACCGTATGCCCGCCACTGTTCCCTGGCTGCAGCACCCCCCCCCCCCCCCCCACTCACACCTTCCCCTGTCAGAGCGCTGCGCTTCCACCAGCCCAGCTGCTGCACCCTGCTACTGCTACCACCGCCTTCCCCCTTTCAGAACGCCTGTGTTTTCTGGAGAGGAACAGATTTTTGTGCTGCTCGTAGTGCCCCAGTCTGACCCAGCATAGCCCAAGTAGTTGACTGTTGTTCCTAATGCATATGTTTGGTCTCCACTGACACAGACCTACTTTTACTTTTTTTTCTTTCTCTTGCTTCATCTGTTGTTTTTCTGCTTCTGACCTCCTTTCTGTCTTCTTTTCTCTTTGTCATGCCTTTCTTCCCTTCTTTCTTTCGTCCTTTTCTCCTTCCTGCCCTTCCTGTCCCGGCGCCACCACAGAACCCTCACAAGTTCTTCCCGGAGGAGCGCTTTGGTGACGAGAGCCCCATCCTGGCGCTGCGGCAGGTGGGCCGCTGCCGCGTCAACAGCACACCAGCGACAGCCGACGCCATCTACCCTGAGCTGGAGTCGCTGGTGGGGTTCCACCACCCACCGCTGCCTCCACCTCCGCCGCCCTACCACCACCCGCACCCACCGACCGCCACGCCCGCCCACAGCCAGGGTAAGAGCGGAGGAGGAGGATGGCGTCCACGGGCCACCTCGCAGCCCCCCTCGCGCTCCTTTTCGTACCCCTGCAACCACACGCTGCTCCAGCGCAGCCAACCGCTGGGCGCTCAGCTGCCAGGCCTGCCGTACCCGCCCTCCGGCCACGGCAAGGCCCTCATGCCACCCGACTGCACCAACTTCGGAGTGCCCGGCCGGAGCATCCATCCTGAGAAGCAGGGGGTTAGTAACTGGGGGAGGGAGAGAGAGGAGCTTTGGGTTTGGGTGGGGCTTCAGCATGTGATGGCTTTTACATGAATGAAAACTATGCACATTTGGAGATAAGAGTGTGTGTGTGTGTATATGTAATCTACGTACATTTTGCAGGTCGTGCTGAAGTGTAAATTTGTTTGTGAAAGAGGCACAGTGCATGCATGAGCTTTGATATTTTAGTTATATGTTCTGTTTGTGTCCCCTCATAGAACATGGAACCCGTCATGAACGAGTTCATGCCAGACATCGCCATAGGTGTGTCCGCTATGACGCTGAAGGAATGCCGAATGCCAGAGGTCAACATGGAGGTGGAAGGACATGACCTTCACCCATTGACCCCTGCTTCCATACCCCACGGCTACGTGGGGCGCCACCCGCACTCCTCCTCCTCGTCCTGCTCTTCCTCCCGTAAGCGCCACGCCGCTGAGCCCAAACCCGAGGCGGTGCCTCCACCGGACTTCCCCGACCTGTACGAGCTCTCAGGCCGCCTCGCCGGCTCCTACGCCGGTCCACCCGACCTCTACAGCCACGGGCGTCCACCGGTCCCCGGGGCCCCTGCGGCAGCAGTCGGCGGGCCCCTCTCCCCCGGCTACGTGCCCGACCAGCAACCCCCCTGCCGGGGCTCGGACTCAGGTCTGCGCCTGGACATGCTGGAGCAGCCGCCCCAGAGGCTGGACCTCGCACTGGCCACCCACGCAGCCCACACGGCCAGCACGGCAACAGGGCAGGTGCCTGCACACCGGGCCGCGCGTCCCCAAAAAAACGAGACGGACCTCACCTGCGGCCTGGGCAGCCCCCCGCCACCGCCGCTGCCCCCTCAGCCCCCCTGCCCGCCCGAGTCCTACGAGGAGTGGGTGCCGGCACGCAGGCCCGTCACCGAGGGAACGGGCGGTGGGGGGGATGATGGCCTTGGTGCCTCCAGGGATCGCCGCTCCCCCAGTAAACCAGAGTACCCTTACAGGAAGTCAGCGCTCTGACGGCCCACCCTCCCTACCTTTCTCTCAGCCAATAAGAGGTGGACACGCACTGGACTCAGAGACCACGTAAACCTGGGTTTGGGACTTGGGTGAGAGGATTGTAATAGCCAGCCAGAGCAGTAGATTGTCTTCATATTGCAAGGCATCAGTGGCCACTGATGAGTGCCAGTCCCGGTCTAATGCTCGCCCGATGCGCAATGAAACTCTTTGTTTTCGGTTGTATTCCAGAAACACCGCGGCCTTCCCATGGTCACTTTTTTATTTTTCCTCTTTTCCTTTTCCGTCAGCCACCCAGTCGTCCACTTCTACCCAGAATCCTCTCTTGCTCCACCTCATTGTTCCCGGTCTGCCAACCTCTTCACTCGCCATGACTGCCTACTGCCATAGCAGACGGCCAGCTGACAATCAACAGCACCAATGAATGGCTTTTCAAAATAAAATTAAAAAAAAAAAAAACCAAGAGGTTTATAAATGACTGGGGCCACCAGGCCCCCCGATTTCACTTTCTCATTTCCTGTCTGCCCAATGAGTTTGTCTGCCCAGGTTGATTTCAGAGTTATATATTTGTGTGTGTGTGTGTGTGTGTGTGTACACTTGTACGTGTGCTGGATTTGCCTCCTTTGGAAATAAATTGAAAAATACCCAGGCAAACTCACTTCCTTCCTCCCTGTACTCTGTCGTTCCTTAGTCCCTCATCCACCTCTCTCCTTCCTCCCTCTCCTCCTCCCCTTCCCCCCACCACCCCATCTCTTTTCTGCGCTCTCAGAAGCCAGGCTGGCAGTAATGGCTCTTGTAATCCTCAGCGAGAAAACGACTGTGCGCATTAGTACGGGCAATTTGAGATTTGGTGAGTCGGGGGGCGGCCGGGGGGGGGGGAGACACAAAAGAAGACGAACGAATGAAATCTCTCCTCCCCACCTTTCTCTGCCAACATGCAGTGAGAATACAAATGACGCCAGTGTGTGTGGGAGAGAAAGAGAGAGGGAATGGATTGCCAGATAGCAGAAGGCCTCTGGATCGCCACTGGATCTGGTCTTGCAAAGGCCTGACTAAGCGAGCCCTGGTAATGTAAGCGTGGTCCACAGTTTGGGCTCTGAGCCCATCCTGATCCATGATGAGCTGCTCCCAAGGCAAGGTTCACTTCCCCCACTCTCTCATAATGCACCACTCATGGCCCACTGGTGGACATCCACCCAACCTATTTAGTGGCTCTGAGATGCTTTTGGACCTTATGGAAATGTGTGCTAACCTGGCAGAGCTGTTGTCTTGTTCTGCCCAGCAGTCATGCAATGAGATGGCGTCAACATCTCTCCTAGGACAAATGTCTTGACATTTTCTGGATCATCGTCATAATTTCTAGTTCAGTGTTCTTTTTGGGATGTCAACTGAAACCATTGTCGTTCACATGACTGGCATCGTCCTATACGAATCTCACCGAGTCTTTTGGCCATTATTGCGAGCTCTGGGCAGCTCTCATCCTTAAACATGATTGCCCTGCATGGCTGATTCAGGGGGTGCCATCTCTGGCTCCCCAAGGCGACACTGACTGACTTTATGAATTTACAACACTGCGCATCCACTGGGAAGATGCAAGCTCATCAAGGACATGACGAGAGTTTTTTTATGACGATGACAGAAATAAAATAATTTTGCCTTTTAAGGGAGGAAGAGACTTTTGGAAGCCAGCATAAACCATGCTAAATGCCCTTTCTTTTTCGCTGTCCGGCAAGACTAGAGGCGAAGCAAACAGATATTAACTTTTTTTTTTTCTTTTGTTTTTATGGTTGTTTGCTTTGCCATCTTGTCCTTTCTCACAGTGATGCTTAGTAGTTGTTTGTCTGTCTGTTTGTCTTTGGAGGGGAAAAAAAAGGGCTGCAGCACTGCGCTCTGTATCGCCATGCTGTTGCTTAATGACGTTCCATTAAATGGCTCAGTTTTATTTAAGCCCCCATCCGTTACACACACACACACACACACACACACACACACACACACACAGTCAAGGACCCTACGTGACTCATGAGTTTCAAGCTAAATGACTGTCCTTCAAAGTGATTGTCTCCTTGAGTCATTGTCCTTCTGATTGTTTTTTTTTTATATAAAGGAAATGTTTTTTTGGAAAGACTTCTTTTGTGTGCGTGTGCTAAAGAGGGATAGGGTGTTTTTTTTTGTTTGTTTTTTCCTTTCACTCTGTGTGTCTCCTCCAGTTCCTCATAAATGACTTGCATTTCAAGTGTGTTAAGACTGCAAGCTTGTTGGGATAAGAGCTGGGACTAGGGCCTGTCTCTCAGGGCCTGCACACACTCACTTATCCAGGGAGCGAGCACGAGGGAGAGACAGACGGCCTGGGAAGGCCTCACACACTTCTGGAGCTGGAGGACGTTTAGAGGGTGTTTGATGTGCGAGTTGAACAGTGATGGCATCGCAAACTCGGTTCTGTTCCTTTAAACTCTGCACGCTTTGCTGTGTCCAGTTTGCCTCCGAAAACACATGCTATTTGTGGTTCAACAGCATTCTCGTTCATTTCCACCTTAGCCTTAGGCTGCCTCAAATACGGTTACACAACTGTACACATCATTTTTCCCAAGCCATACACACACACACACACACACACAAAGACACACACCCTTGTCTCCTAATGGGAAATGACAGTAGTCACTCCACTGCTGCTGAACTGTACCCTGCCGCTACCTCTGACCTTTCAACGCTGACCGTCATCCCTTCCGGCTCGAGCAGTCCAGCTTGGTGGCCTATGGCAGAGCAGATTGTGTTTCAGACGCTGCCCCCCCTCCACCCACCGGGCTCAAACTACTTCAGCCTCTCAGCAAAGGGATATCTGTATGCAATCTCTCCCTCTTTCTATTATATCTCTCTCTCTCTCTCGTTCTCTCCCTCCTCCCCCATCCCATCTCTCTCTCTCTATCCCATTCTCTCCTACTCTCTCCTACTCTCTCTCTCTCTCTCTCACTACTTCTTTCTGTCTTCTTCCTCTCTCTCTCTTTCTCCCTCTCTGCCTCTTTCCCTCTCCCCACCCCTTCTTTCTGTCTTTGCTCGGAAGCCATTTCTCCACAGTTGTTTGCTCCCTGCTATCTGCAGCACTAATCAGATTATCCATGGAAACGCACACAGGAACACAACCCTGTTTCCGTGCCAATTATCAGGTTCTCATGGATGACTTCCCTGTGTTGTACAGGGGCTAGAAGGGTGTGTGTTAGTGTTTGGAGGGGAATATGTGTGTGAGTGTATAAGTCCTCTACCTGTTCTTACCGTCCACAAAAGGTTCTTGCCAAACCATGACTTTAAGCACCATGCGTGCGTCATAGCCTCCGTAGAGCCTGCATAGGCTGTGTGTGTGTGTGAGAGAGAGAGAAAGAGAGAAGCTAATGCTGACTGCTCACCTTTAAACAGTTTGGTGTCAGTCATGAATAGGCAGGGGATTCAGGTAATGGTGTGTGGGGGTGTGTGTGTGCCTGTCACCTGCCCTTGCTGATTTCAGTAGTGAGCAACATGAGGTCCTGGACAGCTGCAGGAAAGGAAAACCAAAAGAATGAAGTGGTGGTAGTAGTATTGGGTAGTGGATGGTATATTCCCCCCTCCCCCCTTCCTTGGGTAAAGGGTGGGTTCTCAGCGTTGTCCCTCTCTGAGCTGTAGAGCTTTTAGTCCAGCAATAGAATGCACATCAAGTACCATGATGAGTCGTGTGAAATGTTCAGGTGCATGCACAGCCTGCTGACCTTCCTCAGCACCATCCCAACCTTGTCCCCAACCCCTCTCCTCCACTCCACTCCCCGTTTTTTGGGCCATGGCGCATGCAGGGTGGGCAGTGGCCTGAATCGCCGGGAGAGTGTGAGCAAGGTGAGCTCGGGCTGCTCTGAGGGAGAGCAACTGAAGGTGGGAGGCACCTGAGCGGGGACACTGAAAGACACCGGCCCCTAAAATAGACCTTTCCCGGGGGCCACGGCATGTCTCCACAGGGAGCAGGGGCCGGGCCCCCGTTGGAAGCGGGACAGGAGGCCGACAGATGGATGGATGGGGTGGGTTGCTGCGGGCCGAGGACAGACCAGAGAATGGAGCACTGTGTGCTGGCGGTGGGGGAGGGGCGGGGTTTGGAGTGGACTCCAAAACGGGCACGGTGCCAGGCTCTGTGTCCGCACCGAGGTGTCCACTGTAATTATGGGACGGTTTGAAAGCCACCCTTTGATGCCTATTAGGTATTGGTTATTCTGGCAGGGGATTTTTTTTCGCCTGGCGTGCTGTGGAATTACTTCGAGCAACGTTTAGCTGTTCAGAGAGCCTTGTGATGTGCATGGCACGCTAAATGTAGCCGATGAGGTGACCAATATGCCTATTGCTGTCGGCCTTTGAACAGGAATCATTTTGATCACATTCTGCCTGGTCACAAACCTCATTATGGACCTGTCCGCTCGAGGCAAGTTGCTTGCATGTCTCAGTCTCCCTCTGATCCAGGAAATTGTCAAAGACACTCCTGTCTTCTGGCACCTCCCAGGGAATTGACATGGCTCTGGCATCCTCTCTCTCACTCTCACTCTCTCTTTCACACACTCACTCTCTCTCGCTCTGTCTCTCTCACACACTCACTCTCTCTCTCTCACTCTCTCTCTCAAGATGTGTGTACACTGCCCCCTGCAGGCTCTTCCGACTCAAAGCGGGGTAACTCAAGGTCAGGTGGCCCATCCCCCCCACACCCAATCGTCTCCTATTTATCATCCACAGCCCTTTTTTTCCCTGTGAATCTCCAAAACCTCCGTAGAACCACCAGCACCTCCCGCGACCCCCGTGGGGAAAACCCGACAGCAAACCCCCCCCCCCCCCCCCCCCCCCCCCCCCCAAAAAAAAAAAAAGCTCAGGCCTCAAAACTCTAAACTGTCTGCCACAGGTCATTATCCTCATCGTGGGCAATGAAAGCTATGATTAAAAAAATAAAAAAGACAAGAAAAAAAAAAGCTATCAGATAAAGGTCTCTGTAGTTAGTGTTGTCTGATCATGTGGTTGTGTGTGATTGGCTTTAAGTAGTGTGGAGATAGACTAGTGAGCAGAAAGAACAATAGGGTTGTGTCTGTGGGTTTTTGTGTGTGTTCCCCCTCTCTCGCTTGATCATCTCCATGGCTTCCAGTGGATGCTTACTGTAAGCCCTGGGATATTGTGCTGTGTGCTTCTACTGAATTATGAACAGTGTGCATGAGTTTGGAAGGGTTTGCACTTGGTGCACTCTGCCATTTTCCAGCCTTAAAGACGACCACCAGTTTCTGTATTTATCCCCCCCTCCCCCCCATCACTTGTGTTTTTGTGAGTCAGGTCTTGCACAGAATTATTTCATTGAAATGTGTGCGATATTTTGCTGGATCTGTTAGCGAGGAATGTACAGATTGTTGCACTAATTTGAACTGTAGCGATATCCAGCAAAACTACATTGAGTTATGTTATAAAAATTTTGGATTTTTTTTTTTTGCCCAGTTGCTGTACAGCTGGGCCCCCTATTGGATATGTATTGTATTGTCCTGTCATAGTAGATTACTGTTTTTAGTTTCAAAATAGTCTCAAGTCTTGATAAATAAGCTTTTTTTTATCTTTAACATTGTCAGCTTCATGTTTGCTTGGTCACATGGTCCTTGTTAATTTTACGGTTCGAAATCACCGGTGAAAAGTCAACAGAAGTGTGTGGGTGAGGGTATGTATGTGTGGTGTCATTGTCCGGATCCTTCCCATAGCTTTCTAGACGATCGAGTGCCTTCTCTATCAGAGGCTGACCATCTCCCCAACATCCCCACCAACTACAGACCCCAGCCCCCTCCGTTATATGCAAGCCTTTTCTACAAGCCTAAAATGTTGACCAAGCTCTTTGTAATAACGTAGCTAAAGCTTTCGGTAAATATTTGTGGGTTTTTTTTTTTTTTGTCTTTGAAGAGTATTTTTCAAAAAAGTTAGGATCAAAACATAGTAACTTTGGTCTTATCCGCGAAATGTCTGGTTTGTTCAATGTAAAAAATACTTTTATAAATATATAAATGTTTGTTTGTTTGTTTGTGTGTGTGCGTGTGTGTATATATAACAAATATGCAACATGTATTTGGTGTATATATATATCTATATATCTATATATAGATATATATATCAGGGCAAAAAGCTTTCTTGTAGATCCTTGTAAGAAGTTGTGGAAAGTGTCTATTTTTCTACTCTTCTCATGGGGGGTACACCAGTGATGGATTTTATTCTGCAAATAGGTGACGTCTTCAAAATAAACCGCTTTGATAGAAAGCTTTTGTGTTTTTTGATTTATGTGTGTATATGTATTTGAATTGTTTGTGTGTGCGTATTGTTTGTTAGAGGTCAATCAGGGGTTGGGATCTCTGGAGCCATGAATCCACTAGAACTAAACACCACTTGTCTTATGTGGAGAAAATACCAGAGATCAGTACCAGTGAATTGCCTTATGCTCATTATGCCCACCTGCCTAAAACCAATGTTGCATCTCTCACACATCCCGTTGCTTTACTGTTCTGTCTGAATTTTTGCAAGAAGGGGTCTCTGATCCCCTTGACAAAGCACAATGCTGATGTAGTCTGCCTAAAGTAGGTCTTATTTCTTCCACATTTTGAGTCATTCAGCTTTGGAAATGTTCGGTGTGCTGGTAATTAGCAATGAAGGGAGAATGAAATGAAATGGAGTTTTGTGCATCAACAATTCAAGTCACTACACCACAATTTCACGTCTTTATTTCTCAAAGGTATGACATCATATAAACGGACTGGAGGAAAAAAAAAACAGAACACTGAAAATAGGATCGACAATACAAAAGTGACATGACCAAATGACAGAGGAAGCTAGCAAGTCAAAGACATCCTCTTTTGTGATGGAGATGGCCGTCACAAGGCTGCCGCATGTCTCTGACAGGACTTGCCATGATTCACCAAGGCAGAAGGACCATCCCTGGCCCTGATCTGGGAACAGATGTCTGAACCCAGGCTGTGTGCCAGAGTCCCCTATCCAGAGGGGAAACTGCTAGGACTCAATGACGCTGAGAAACAGAAACAAGAAAGCCGCTTTCTAGAAACTGAACCAATGTAAGGAAAGACAAATGCAACATGAGTGCCAGCTGTTATGTCGTGTTAGCGTCAAGTGACGTACACACACACGTAATTTATGACTAGGTGTTCACCCTCTGCCTAGCATACATGATGCCCTCTCTCCTGTGAGGTGGTTGTTCAGGGCGCGGTGACAGGGTAACTGGAATTAAACCATAGGCCTTGTTTGCTTCCATGTTTCCAAGAACTAAATTATCTGATAACATGCCATCACCCCCATAAAGACACTCTCACGAAGACCTCTTCCATTATTTATCTGCTACTTTTAATTCAAAACCATTAAGATTTTTTGTTTGTTTGTCTCCAAAGCAATAGATGTTGGGGAAGGTGATGAACCAGAGGAGAGTGGGGGTGGTTACATATGGACAAGTTGGTTGTGGAAGAGGAGGAGGCGGGGTGGGTGGCCATCTAGTTCTGGGTCCTGTTGAGCTGCGGTTTGCTCAGCTGCAGTAATACTGGCCAGCGTTGGCCCGCCGTCTCTTGCGGCTCTGCTGCTCCTCGAAAAACTGACGGATGTCTTCCGGGGTCACAACCTGAAGATAGAACGTGAGAATGAGGTCTGACCAATCAGATGGCCATATGATCATGTAATGTAATGCTAGTTTAAGTCACATCTTCAAAATATCAGCACTGTTTTAGAGCATGCTTCTTAAGTAACTGCTAAAAATCACCATGTGTGTAGCTGCGACACTAACTTGAAGGCGCTGGTGAGTCGTACTCCAAGGTATCCAGACAATGTAAACATGTAGGTATGCATTCAAATGAACCCACCTTTCCTTCTGCAGCGAACCTCTGTAGATAATCCCTCAGCTCCGTCTTCAGGTCGTTGTACTCTAAAATAAGCAACCAAGCTCAAGTGATTACCAAGTGGACAGGAGAATCCTGACAGATTTTAACTCTTCTACAGGGGTACTAGGGAATAGTAATCCCCCACCCCCCCCCCAACACCACCTCCCCCAACTGCTTCAGTCTCTCTCTCCATCCTACCGTAGATGATCTCGAGCTGCTGGACACGATTGAGGTTGTTGAAGGCGGACATGAGCGGGTCCTGGCCCCCGGATGCCCCCTCGCGCTCCTGCTCCGTGCTCTTGCCTTTGGTCTCGTATGCCAGTACCGTGTCCGATTCATCCAGCAGGAAGGACACCTCCGCCGTCTCAAACATGCTCTGGTGGGGGAAGAGACGGCAAAAGAGCATATGAGGACAGGTCGATTAGTGCAACGCCAACAATGCATCAATATGAATGTTGTCTTGTCCCCACATGCTGT
Source organism: Limnothrissa miodon (assembly GCA_017657215.1). NCBI lineage: Eukaryota > Metazoa > Chordata > Actinopteri > Clupeiformes > Clupeidae > Limnothrissa > Limnothrissa miodon. The sequence goes on from JAGFZM010000018.1 coordinate 179,253, forward strand.
CAGACAAGAGTATTGGCAGTGCATTGGTTTTGGTACCTTGCAGCTGCAGCAGGAGCAGAGGCGCGTGCGCCAGCCCGAGGGCCAGAAGACCGCCCCGACCTGCTCACTGACGCGCCCCTCAGCTTGCATGTCCTTCAGACCGCACGCCGCATCTCTGGAGTGGCCGCCCTCAGACTCAGAGTGCTTCCTCTTACAGCCGGCTGTCCCATTGACCTTCGCCTGTGGTGGTAGAGGTTTGGTTCTAAATTCACCAGTGTGGAAATCACCCTTTCATAGTGCACTTAATAGTTCTAAATGGTTGTACATCCTGCACTAACACCCAAGTAGATTAATTAAGGACCAACGACTGGGTCAAATTAAAATCAGGCATGTTAACGGGTCAGGGGTGAAAAAGTTGAGAAGATGCCAGATGCCAGAATAAACAGTGATTGCTCGTAAGTTGTCACTCTTAATTTACATTAGTTCTGTGGTGTCATGGAAGTGACCAACACTACAGTTTTGACCAATCATTGTTTCTCACATTTGGGTAACCACTGGAATACCAGATATCATTTCACACTGCTGTTTAATTTAGAGCCCAAACTGTAAACCATTCTCTTTACTGTGTTCACATCAGAAGTTAATAAACCTGTAAAACAGCCAGAAGTAAATTGACTTTTAAATGGTGACAAGCAACAAAGGCAAGAGCAGAGAATAAAAACACTATTAACAAAGCAACTTTACACTACAGCTTAGTTGCTTATGGTCTAAAGACAAGGCAAGGCTTTCCTGTCACCACTGTGGTCTCTCACGCTGAAAAAAACTTGCGCCAGTCTATGGATGAAGGCAGAAGTGTACAACGCGAGACGCGTTGCCATTTTTAAATGGCTCGAAATCATTATATTTTATGAATCAATTAATAACATTACTGCCGACCAGTGTTTCTGTTACGTAGGCCTATCGTTAAAAACAAGCTGACATTATTAACAATATTGAGCAAACAGTAGCTAATCATTCTCACCGTAGCTTATCATGGTGTTCAAGGCAAGTTGTAGCGAACAGTTCTAAACCCATGTCAAGCTAGGTCATCAGAAAAAAAAACACAACGTAGGCGTTCTAGCCCAAATCGAGTGTGTTCTGTTTTTGAAAACCATCCGACATGAACAAGGATTTTCTTTTTCTCTATACAGCGCCATTGAGTTAATCTTGCAAACAGTTAACGGCGTGTTCAAAACCAGTGGGGAGAAGAGGTTGCCAGGTCAATCGATACAAACAGGTAACTTTGCGGCCTGACTCAATGGAATATTCGGAAGAGAGAACTGGCAACCAGCAGAGGATTGTCCCAGTTGATCTCGATTGGCTGTAACCCTGTATGTGACCAAATGTTTAGTTGTTCTGCGGTCCACATACCGTCTGGAGAGCTGTTCAGTGACGTCATCTGCTCACTCGACCCCCCCCCCCCCCCCAAAAAAATCTCCTTGGATCTGCAGGATTCACATAAACGGCCCATATTGATTTCAAAACGGCGAATTTTGCCGAAAGGTGAGGGATTGGCATGCCTGTAAAATGTACATCCATGGGTAATATGGTACAGGTCTTACCCAGAAAGGCATATGTGTATATGGGGGAAGGGGAGGTAAAAAAATAATAATTAAAAACTTATATAGTCAACACAATGAAACAAACAACAAATAAACCCTAAAAAGTGCTGAAGGGATTCCTCGCACCACCTTGTGGAATGTAGCAAAACTACATCTTGTTGATGCAGCCATATTCAGGGCTGTGTTTACATCCGAACCGGAAACTGGGCTAGGTATGCTCCCAGCACTGCCAACTGAACTGCTTGCTACTTTGTTCATTGCCAAGAACAGTGACTTCATAAGTGTATCCACCAAGTCAAAGAACCCTAGCTACTGTAAACACATACTTTCTTTCAACAGACAAACACAGGTTTCGGTTACTGAGGTGACCTGTGTGTGTGTTACCTTCTCTCCTCTAGGGCTCCCTGATGCCGTCTCTGCACTGCTCATCCCTTCAGAGTCGTCTGCTTCCTTCTTCACCTCTCCCTCTGACTTGCATGGGCCTTCTTTGGTCACTGATGGAACTGGCGGAAAACAGAGCAATGAGGGTTTTTTATTATTATTATTTATTGCTAGACTAGACTGCCTCATTCTAAATTATACATTTCTTCAAAGTAAGTCAAAATGTTAGTTGCTATTAGGGATGGGACGAAATATAGTTTGACGAAATATTGCGATACAAAATGTGACGAAATGCATTGAGGTTGAAAAAAATGGATCGCGAAATAAAGATAAATGGCACCGCTGCATGATTTGTGTAGTATATAAATAATTTAGTGTATTATATGTGTGTGTATGTATATGGGGCAGACATACACTCTATGGTGGCAGGCTGGCATCACCATCTGATGATCAAGCGGCGTAAAACTAAATGAAAAAAATGATATGCGGAACTGTGCGGTGGGTCGTCACATGAAGTCACAGCACGTCAAGTCACAACTCCTACTCCTACTTCTCTTGTCAATTTGATTTTACTTATGACATTTCGATGTTAGAATCAAAATTAATTAATAACATCTAATAACATTATTGATTGTTTTATAGTCAACTTACAAGATGTTGTAACATGGCCTGCTGGGAAATATATCTGTCCAATCATAACATTTTTATGTAATTTCTGATCTTCTACACATGTTAGTAAATGTAAACGGTAACGGCCTACTACTCTTACTAAAGTAGTGGAAAGTCAGCATAAATGTACAAGAAGACCAAAAGTGGCGCCCAAAAACGTGAGCAGAAGAAACAATTGGATGTAAGGAATTCGAAATGAGCAAAGTTAGTCGTACTTTTAAAGCCATTGTCATGTTCAGATTCCGTGATTGACATCATCCAGCACTCAGACTTGGATGCTAATCCTACCACCACACCACCATGCTATCACCACAATAGTCAACGAGTTTGCTGAGCAGAAGGCACACAAAGTTCACTTCTGACGGGTGAGTGCAAGGTTTTTTTTTTTTTGCTTATTACGGCAACTGATCGGCTTATCAGATAGTGGTTAAATGGCCGCTGTTCTATCATGTAACGTTATGTGTCTGTTTGGTCTTTGATGAGGCCATTGTTGTGCTGTCTGCAAAGGAACGTGGTGTGTTCAGTTGAATGAATTTGTATGCGTTCTGTTTTTGATCGTAGGCTGTGTCGTGCAAATAGTCACTGTCCATCATGATTGTGTGTGCGTTGTTCTTTCCCTCTGTGGTCGGTCAGTGTGTGTGTTGCGATATATGCTAGTTGTCACTGTGCATGGTTGTAATAGTGATTGTGTATCCTTTTTTGTTTTTGGGCCTTGGGCTGTAGTAGAGGTAGGCCCTATAGGAAGGGGATTTATGGTTCTCGCACAGGGATGGGTCGAGATAGCGTGGGTTGGAGGGGAGGGGGGGGGCCCCAGTGCCAGGCTTGCACCGGGGCCTTGCGCAACTACGCTATGCCACTGAGAGGCAAGCACATACTGTAGATGCACCCCGTTAAACCCCGACGAGCTGGACCGCACTGAAAACAGCCGACACTAAAGCAATACAGTGAGTAACTATTAAGTAACTAACAACCACACACGTTCTGGGTTAGGCTTACTTCGCATAGCGGAGGAACTGGGCTAAAAAAAAAAAACAATGGCAAATAATAAATTATCCTTCCTAAAAATGCACTCTGGTATCTTTTTTTTGTTGGCAATGGAACTGTTGTATAAAAGCTATCGCATAATGCTTAAGTAATATTTTGCTTAAGTATCGATAGTGCTTAAGTAATATTTTTTCTTTTTTGATATCGTATTGTCTCGTGACCCTGGCATATCGAGGTGCATCGTATTGTGAGTTTAAATGTATCGTCCCATCCCTAGTTGCTATAGTCAATAAGTGCTACATCACCAACACCAAGCATTTATGTATGTCATTGTTGCAGGACCAGAGAAGACATACTTGCAATGTGTGCGGCATAGGTCCAAAGGAATGGGGCTTTCTTCATGCAGGACTCACACACCATCTCCTGCAGTTCCACGCTCTCTGGTACACCACAGCCCAGGTGCTGGAGAGACAGGTGTTCAGTCAGAACCCATACTGGCTTTGGCTCACAATGGAAAAATCCTCTTGGACAACTTTTAACTGACAGTTCATGTAGTTTTCAAGATGTCGTTGAGCATGTCAAACATCAATTGCCGTTTCAGGGTTGTAGAACATTTTTAAAATCAAAGCTTATATAGTGTGAGGTCATTCAAATATTCTATTAGGACAGATTTGGTCAATGGAGATTTTTTTTTTGGCCAACAGATTTTAGCTGCCATGCCCTTTTATTTACTGTTCTTGCATCCATCTTCATAAAGCTAAAACTATAAATTATGCAATTTTTACTACACATTTTACATTATAATTTTCAATGTTTGTTTATCTGGATTTCGATGTTAAAACCATGGTCCTCCGAGGAATTGTGTTGTGCGGATGCTTCCATTTTAAAAAGATGTCAGGAAGTTGCTGGTTCTTAGAATTTTGCAGCTTGTCTCATCATGAGTCTTTGGTGTGTGGCTCTTAACTCTTAAGTTACATGGAACAGGATAAGAAGGCAGGCATCTTACCCGGCCATGAAGCCAGTCCTCACAGACAACACACTGGATCATCTCATCTGCAACCTAAAGGAGGCACATTTCTGAGGTTAGTTTACTGCATAAAACTCAGCAGTGAGGACGAAGCAGTCACCACCGTTGTAAATCACACGCAGTTACACTTTCAGCTCTGTAACACGTGTCTAAGACAGTCAATAAATTCCAACAAGCAAGTCTCATACATGACTGATATATACACACACAATCCAGTGAAGAGTCTCTTTTATACCTGGTCTTCAACATCTGGGTACGGACGGTTGCAAGTGCAGTAGAGACCAAAGAAGTTGTGGCTGTACTTATTATCAGCATTCAGATGATCTTTTTCCTACAGGGTGAAAAATGACAAAATAAGTAGAATATTGGAAATGTGTTTACGACACTCAAGCAGGCAAAACAAACACACAGTTTCAGAAAGTAGGGCAATATAAGACTTTATAAGCCTTATGACAAATTTTGATTGGAATGCAAGACCAATGTCTTGCCTTTCTGGCAAAAAAATGGTTTTAAGTCTGACAGTACAAGAAACAGGATGAAATACAGTGCACAAGTCACTACACAGACCAATTACACTTTGACTAGCATAGCCTTTAATTAACATGAGCATCATTTTAGACTTTTACACACAAACTAGTACTTACTGCAAACAATTTGCATTCCTTATCTCCAAATTTAGAATTCCCACAGTCACAGCGAAAATTCCTGAAAATATGACAAGGATGCATGATTTCTTAGGATACAACACAACCCTAACTCTACATTTCAGAGGCAAACACACATTTCGCAAAACAAACAATCCTTTGTGGATTTACCTCTTTGTGTAAAGTTCATACAGATCATGGCCTTCGTGACACTTGTAGGAGCAGGCCAGACAGATGCCAGCGGGCTCGCCTCCCTTTGGTGTACATGTGTTGCATGCGTACAGCGCCTGTCGTTTCACGTAACCCTGTACAAAAGGAAAATAAATAATCGCGTTTATGCAATCCCTCATATGCCACTGTCGACAGCAGAACGACAATTTAACTGACATTGAACCTCTTTGAGTTTAAAGTTACGATTTTGCTCAGTGAGTCGTTTATTTGTGTCGTTGTTAAACAAAAAAAAACAGTAGCATGTTCGCATCAATTATCAAAATCTATGCTAAAACTAGCTGTGAGGTTATTCGCAAGAAATTACTGAACTCAATTTCAGCGACTACTCGCCTCTGGGTAGGAACATTTCTCCGGGTCACTGCCAGCGAGAACAGCCGAGGCTTCGTTTTCCAACTCCTCGTCTTCCTCTAGTACATCAACAAGAGACACAGTAGCTTCGTCCCCCTCGTTTGCCGCCATCCTTGAAGTGGAAGTGAAAAAAATGAATACAATTTCCTGTTCCAGGGCACTAGCAAGAACCAATGAACGGGGGCGCCCAGTCAACCGAACTAAACTATTCCTTTTACCAGAGCCAGAGATTGACAAAAATAATTAAAACTATTCATATATCATATATTATATTCATATATGGGACATACTGTGTCTACGTTTAATCAGCTACATTAATAGTCGTTGCAGCCCACACGGATGTTATTTTAATGTTTGCATCGAGCAGATAACAACATCCGTTGAATTTCCGGATTATGTAAATATTTACCCTATTGGCGGGAAATACCGAAAACGTAATGAAAGAGTTTATGCCACCTTTGTGTTATTATTAGTAGTATTCTTTGAGTGGAAATTTGCTACTTAAAGTTAGCGAGAAACTGGGCCTTTGGCAAACCTTGTCATTTATAGCAATGTCTGAGTTGACACGCATAGTATATCGCACATTAGGTGAAATAGTAACCTATGAGCAATATTACACAAAAGAATATGCGGCCACTGAAAACGGCATGGAATACAATTTACTTTGCTATCGCCTTGAGATCGAGGGACACTTGCTAAGAGTATTTTGTGATATTCTCTAATTTATCTAATGGCAAATGCCACAGTTCGGGGGTTAAAGTTCATTCTAGGCATCATGGCAACTTGTGAATTAAGGGGAACGTTGAAATACAGAGATGGCAATACAAATGAATTTACAGTGAAAACAGAAAATAACATCAAATCAATGATAACCGGAGTTAAGAAATTAAACGCTGATATCTCAGGAGTCCTAACAGATCTTGTTTTAAAAGAAAGGGGAAACGACAAAGGGGATGAACAAGTTGACGGTAAGAAGGGGTAACGTTACAGATTACTCACAGCTAACGGTAACTTTAACTAAATTTAGCCAACGAATATTATTATATTGAGCACATGTCAAAGAATAAACAGGTCGAATGCAGACAATGTTTGTAATGCACACTCCGCACGCATTAACATTAAACTGAAGATGAGCAGTTAAAAATTTTAAGATGCAACATGACCAGCTTAACGTGAGCTAACGCTAACTGCTGAGTCGCCAACTCTATGTTCGGGGGGGAAATAACGTTAGCTTGCTATGCACCATGCATGGCCCACTAGCGTTATTAAGTTATCCTTCGTTGCTAGCATTACGTTGAAATAGCTAGGTAAATCAGCCAGAGCGATTTGATTTATTTTTGTGAAGTTAATTATAAATATGAATTGCCTATGCGATGATGTTGGCAGCATAGATATAGGCTGGCATGATATAATGGTGGTATAATAAGCAACGTTGTCTGTCGTTGCTATCTGCCCATCAATATTGCCATCTTAGCATAGCTAACGTTGTCGATATTATAATAACAATGTCCACGTAGCCATCGTTGATTCAGCGAAGAAATATACAAACAAACATCTTAATATGTGTTTCCAAATTTACCTTAGCTCTTGTAGGTGGCAATGAAACGAGCTGTCCGTATGGAATCGCGACGGAGTTGTCGATGAAGCTAATGCTTCGTTGAAAACAGGAACGGTTCTAGTTATTGGAACGTTAACTAGTTTGTCACTGATTTGAATTCAGGATTCTTAGAACGAACTAGGAAACTATAACCGGGATGCTGTTGCCAACACACAAACAAAGCATTATGACGCTATTTCATGTTATGTCATTCGTCTCGACATATTGTGTTTATGTTTACGGGGAGCCTACCTGTCAGATGTTTATGCCAAGGTGACACAAATGATTTGTTATTTTGCATTAGTTATCATTTGTCATCATCAGTAACATTAAAAATAAATATTGTTATGATTTGTGCGCTTAAATGACATTTTGTCATCACACAATCTTTTTATCTTACCACATAACATATCATCATCATCAGTAAAGATAAATGAATATTGATATGAGTTGTACCATGAAGTGACATTTTGTCGGGTTACTTGCATACATCCTTACACAATCTTTTTTAACTTACATTGTCCACTGTACATTATCATTACAGATGAAGATGACAGTGATGAGGAGATGGAGGATGATGCTCAAAAGAAATACAAGGTCCAAGCCAGCCAACAACCTCCAGCTAAACGATTAAAGACCTTAAGGCCCTGAGTAACCTTGTCTCTACTCAAACCGATAACTCAACATGGGAACAGTTAAGATTCCCAAATTCCAGGGAGCATTATATGGCACTGTGTACCTGAAGGACTTGAAACATCAACTTCAGTTGTACAGAAATGTGCAATACCGCCAGTCTGCTCAGTCTGTGTGCATGTACAGTGTTTTACTGTTTTCTTCTTAGTTTTGTTAGATATGATGGTGCCGTCATGGTGTGACGCATGTGACTGCATAAAATATTTCTGCACTGAAGTTGGCTTGAGCACAAGTGGACACCCTCTAACTGATGTTTGGCTCATATGTTCAACCCAACATGTATAGAGGTTTTCTCCATTGAACTGAGAAATAAATTCAGAAATTTGTATTTTTCCAAACCTATACTTTAATCACAGTGCATGTAGATTGAAAAGGCAGTTCAAACATCCCAACATAAATATACACCCATTAAAAAAATATACATGGAAAAGCCCTTTAGAGACGACACCGGCCTTTAAGAAACAAATCGCTGAACATAATTGTGTTAGTAATGAAATTCTTAGAGAGTCAACATAAGACAAGTATGTTTTCATACTGGTGAAAGGCAGTGCTATTGTGGGCATCATTTAGATTTCCTTTTTTCCCAAACTAATAGCGTGGGTCTTTGGCACCACAACAAAGATGGACCCTGTCCAACTGTGTTCTGATCACAGATGATGTGTTCTTTTAACCCATCTGAAGTCACACCCAGAACAACAGCTACATTGTTCAACTGGTGATGTCCATGATTTCTTATAGCCGCACTCAGTCCCTGAGACACTATCTTAAAGTGTCCACAGGGAGACGGCTAATTAAAAAGTAAGGGTCACAGAGGGCTAATGTTCTCTTCCGTTGTCTTTAACTCTTCAGTTTTGTTTCCAACGTTGATCCTGTTTAGCCAAGACAAATGGCAATCAAAATAACAGGTTCAAGATTGAAGTGACCGATTCAAACACCCCAATGCTAGAGGGACAAAATATATGCTCCAAGTGCTACTCAGATTTCATAACACACCCAAGTTCTTACTTTGTCTTAAACAGCTTTAACCCCAATTACAAATATTCAAAGGTAAAATTTATGTATATAAAAAGTTTTGAGTTTTCTGTTAACTTCTAGATAGTTAATATTTCCCAAAAAAGTGTTCAACAGAACCCTGCCTTTGGTCTTCATTTCATAGGAGAACTATGTATTTAAAAACCAAAGTTTTTTTTTTTTAAGTGAGAAACATGGGTGCCTTTACAGACGTTAAGTTCACAAATATCCTAACTTGTTTTCTCTATACCAACAACTGAAAACATTCAATCATCCATAATCCATTTTAATTCAACACAATAATGGAGCATCATGGTAATCTGTTGACTGGGAGTCCTAATTATTATATATTATTATTATTTTTTAAATACCTTTAAAATAAATATTAACATTAAAATTGTTCTTGTTAAATGGCACAAATGGCAAATGATGTAATGTGCAGAGAACATCCAGTAAAATAAATTACTGCAAGCGACCAATACTAATTCTGGTACTGAATTGTTGACACCAGTTCTGCTGATGTGAAAGGATCATCACAGTGCTCACAATTTCACTGCAAAATCACCCTTACAAAATGGCTCATACATATTGAACACTGACAAAAAAAAACTATGCTTTAAAGTCAGTATTTGACTTTCACCACTGAAGATATGCTAATGGTGCTAAGCGTTAAAAAAAAAAAAACATTCAATTGTCAGCCTCACACAAGTAACTATATCTTGACACCAACAAAATACAACTTTTCTAAAAAGTTGTTTTGTTAATCATATAAATATCTAATTTTGTACCTCAAATCATGTACCAGATCAATCTGTGTGCTAGACTTATCATAAAGACACATTTAATAAAAAAAGACCTCTGCAAAACCACTGAGGAGTCCATGTTCTAGAGTCAACAACAACTGTAAATTTGTTCCATTCACCCCTATTTACACCATACAAAGAATAACAAACTATTCTGTTTGGGGCTGTCTTACATCGGAATATAAAACAGAAAAATACAAAAGTCTGAAATGACTGACAGTGTTTCGAGATCCTGACATTAACATAAAAAAATAATCCCACCACAGAAACTCCCCTCAACACACTGTGTAGTGCACAAGGAGTGTTAAACTAAACCCCCTGGAAAAAAGTCCTTGCCTACGCATCATTCTTGTGACTAACAGCGCATCAGTGTTGTTGTCATCACAGTCTTCATTTATTCCTCTCCTGTAATCAGCGTTCCTCTCAGGTGTCAATCAACTGTAGCCTGCTGATCTGATTGGATGCCTTTGTGAAAGTCTGATGACGATTGCACAGCACAGCAATGCAGATGGGCAGAATGCAGTACCCCACAGTCTTGGGATCAGCCCGGGTGCAAGAGTACAGGAAGAGGAACACCTGAAGGTAAGGAAGCAGGAAGAGGACAGCCCACACCCAGAATGGCAGGAGCAGCAGATGGGTCTTCAAACTCTGAAGCCATGGGACTGAGGTGGAGGAGGACCCTGGGGAATCTGCCACCTCCCCAGGCTCCCCTGGCTGTGGGGTTTGAACTACTGGTGCCTTCTCCACTAGAGCCAGGGTGAGGCGGTTGTAAGTCTGGTTGATCTCAAACACATAATACACAGCAGCCACACTGGCTAGAAGGTAGAGTCCCACTCCGATCCAGCCCATCCGCTGACGGAAATTCATCATTCTCCATACTCTTCTCTGGAAGACAAAACAATATTATTAGGCACATGTAACGTTTGCCAGAATCGTTCTTTTTTAATAAGGCTTTAATAAGATTAAAAAAGATGAAGGTCAGCACACTGAGTTATAAGACGAACTCCAATATGGTTCATGGTTTGGCGCTGCACCTATAAAGCCTTGCAACTTTATTTTTATTTGGACTTTAGACTCACGTATTCGCCCTAGCACCCGTGTAGGGTGACTTGGCCAACTATCTCATTTTATAATGGGTTATGGTATATTCTCCACTGATGCAACAAGTCAGATAGCTACTAGTGCCAAGTCCCAAGTTGAATATCTTAACAACACTCGAGGCTTCACAAATTCAAGCTAGCAAGGTACTATAACTGCAACGTTAGCTCCCAACTACACACGTCAAGACAGCATTGAACTATCGTCAGAACTTGTTTATAGTCACAAACTGGAAACCCTTACCTTATTGCAGTCGATGACGGATGTTTGCATAGCTAAATCTACCCGTGGTCCCGTGCTTTTAATATTTCCATGCAATCTTGTCGCATTAGAAATCTTCAGACGTGTCACAACTGAAGTGTCTTGCTATAATCTCAACTGTAGCGTTTATAGAACTACATCAATTTAGTGACAGCTAACGTAAATCTGTCTAGCTAACGTTACTAGCACTGGATACCCAAGTTTGTAGATGACGTCAGTGTGCATCGATCGGCCAAGACTTACCTTTCACATGAACAAAGAAGTCGTAGTGTTTCTTATTTCCACAACAAATTAATTCGTTTCTTCACCATGCTTTCAACTCCAAATCACGGATAACCATTCTCATATAGTCCACACACACCGCTCTCTCCTGTCATATGACCAGCTGAACTTCCTAAATCACAATATCCGGAATGAGCACAAACTCCTTAACCACTGCCGCCTAACGACAACTTCTGGAATCACACGTATGTTATGTTGTTCTTCTGTTACATCAGGCTACATTGTTACATTGAGACGTAACAATATATATTTGCCTACAATAAACAGTAGTCAAACGGCAATGGTGATCTACATATGAGATGACAAGTTTTTTAATGCAAGTATCATACATTTCTTACAGCTTATAAAGTATTAGACTACCTTCTATTTTAAAAAAGACATAGTCAAGAGTAATCTACAATGCAGACATAGCAGAGTTAAAGAGTGTACACTGATTAATATTTCATACCTTTTATTAAATAAACTTGGCTGCAGACAATTTAATAACTGCATTTTATAATGAAACCAGAAACGAACACCCGAATTTTACCAGTAAAACTACCAGCTTGTCTTGCAGTAAAACAGTAGGCCCAGTAAGACAACAGTTGGCAATCATCTCATTTCAGACGGAAGAACTGTTAGTAGACCTACATTCGATGACCAAGAATACATGGCGTGAATTGTTCCTTTCCAAATATTTGCAGTACAACTGATTCTACAATTGAATAACTTTCTTGTCACTTGATTCACGCCGTCATTAAACCACCCCCAGGAGGGTGTGTCTTGCCATTTTACACCGCTGTGTCCAACCAAAGTCACATTATCGTACAGAGGATGGATAATAAACCTGTGGACACAACATGGTGTGGCACAGTAATTGATCGCTTTTTGTGATAGCATGGTGATAAATAGGGAGCATTCATTCGGTTGGTTTATTAACTTGTCGCAACAATGGGAGGTCTGTCACAGATCGCTTGGTACTGCTTTTGGATCACACCGTAAGACAGCCAGTGAAGAGTTACTTTTCGTTTTTTGAGTTAACTTTAAGGCGTATCGAAGAAAAAAATATATTGTCTTAAAAAAAAGAGAGAACGCGTTCCGTAAGCGCAAGTGTCAGTGTCTGAGGACGTCTTTTCATTAGCAGCTGACAACCTGATTTACCAGAAATTCTGGAGATCGACGGATGGCTTCCCCTAATTTCTGTATATACACTCGTGGGCAGCAATGAAGTAGGTCGACAGAAAGAGGTTCGGTGACATTCTGACAACAACATTGTTGGAAAGAAAATCAGGTATGAAGATCACTGCCCTGACATTGTCGACTATTGTGAGCAAACAGCAAGTAGGCTATGTTCAAAAGTATTTGATAATCTTGAAGGATGTGTTCTGCATTATGTTCTTCAGGTTTGGCGAACATATGTCATAGAACTTCCAAAACCCACTTGACGAATCATCATTGATATCACAACTGACCGACGATGCAAACGTTTCTGAAGGGTAAACGCGTAGGCTACTGGCTCAGTGAAAAAAAGATCAAGAAGTTGAACTTCCAGACATTTGTGGATATGTGCAGGTACTGTCACATGAACTCTTTCAAATCATTAAGTGTTGGAGAGTCCGACAAATGTGATTGATTTCTGGTGTGGACTGAGAGTTCTAAAACAGCAGGGCTTTGTGGTCTAGAGAATGTATGCCTATACAAATTCTTCATTTATACTGATGATTATACAATTATACCGTTTGATGAATCTAAATTTAAATTACACTCTTTGTAGTCCAGACATTGTTCTACTATGCTCATGGTCTCCAACCTATAAAGGAGAATGACTGGGGGTATAGGGTAAGCCAGAGTGAGTGATCTCCTGATGTCCTCATTCCCAAAGAATGTGTCAGGTATGAACCATGGGTGGCTGGTGCCAGCTTCTTTGGCCCCGACCAGGCCCATGGGTTTGGCCTTTATGTAAATAACAATGCACAAATGGATGGTGGGCTTTCATTAGAAAAGGGGTCCTAACCGGAATAGTCTGTTTAGGTTTAGCTCATTGGTATTAGGCTATCTGTAGAGTCAAAGGTTTTCTCACCCTCGAGAATTTTTCCATGTTCCAGTCACCAAAACGGGAGACGAATTGGATGCACTGTGCAACTGATGGCCGTATTTTGGATAATTCACTGGTTTACAGGCATATCAGTGCCTTGTGGTCACTATGTAAAACTGCCTACATTGTCAGTTAATAATACCACTATTCCCAGGAAGTGTGTTTTGATAAACATATGCTATCTACATCGGCAGTTGAAACTACTGTTCCCAGGAATACCTCAAGTACCAAGAAAGTGTGTGTTTAGATACACATGATGTATTGTTATACACAGAAAAGGCTACACACACACGTTGCGAGATACTTAAGAAGAGTCTTAAGACCAAAGCTGTTCATTCTGGGGGCAGAGGCTAGATAACCAACCACAGTTTGGTCTATGCTGCAAGGACAGGCTTTCTTGTTGAGATCCTTGGTGAGCGCAGCAGCCAAGTTGTCCTCCAACGTCTCCTGTCAGGTCAACAGTGCACACAGACAGCTTGCAAGTGAGCACGGATCCTCTCAAAGGAGCGACACTTCCCCCCCAGTTACTGCATCAACTGCATCCCCCACCTGGTGCTGATTACATCAGGCACTACAACAGCCAAGCCCATATTCTCCCATCCAGCCCTCTGTGGTTTCCCCTTTAAGGGGCTAGTGTCTGCTTTAACCAGTGTCACCTAATTGTCAAGGGAGGTTCGGGTTGTACACAGTGTGTTGGAAAATAGTTTTTATACATGTTTAAGCCTTATTAAATTGATGAGTACTGCAGTTTATAAACAGTGGGCAATTAGGTAATTTGAATAATTGCTAATTGAAGTTAATGGAATGTCGGCTGATTACACACCCACTGAAATGTAATTTGAGAAGTGTACGCTAGGTTTTTCACTAGGCGCCTACAAAGCACAACTGAATGTAAACATTCAAGTGGACATTAAGTGTGTGTGTGTGTGTGTGTGTGTTTGTGTTTGTGTGTGTCTGTGCGTGACAGAGACAGACCTCTCCAGAATGGCTAGCACCTGAGGGCTTTGTTTATGTAACAGCACCCTTACCCAAAATGAATGAATCTGATAAAGGCTGCTTGTGTGCTTTATTTGGATTGCTCCATCTCAAGGATGCAGCTGCTCAGCTGCATCGCGTGAGCATTCTATGCCCTGGCCGCATAGATGAGCTCATTCTGTCTGTAACATTAGCAAACACACGTCAGGGCCCACTGGTCAAAACTGAACCCTTCCAAGGTGCATCCAGTGCTTTAACCTCTATCTGCTTTTTATGCACCTCTCTCAGAGTGTGTAAGGTTTAGTGCCCATGAGATGTTCTAACATGTTATATAGAGATTATATAATATAATATATCTCCATATAAATGTTCTAACATGTTATATAGAGATTATATTATAATAATGTATAATTTGATTGTAGATTATTTAATAATAATAAAATTATGTTCTATACTGCTGAACTTTTTTAAGGTGGGTGGGGTGCACTTAAGAACAATATCTGTATTCATCCCAATAAAAACAATATTTTGTTTGCCCATTTTGATAAACAATTTTATCATTATCACTATAACTTGCCAGATTGACACAGGCAAAAAGGAAAGGGAATCAGTTTCACTGTGACACACTTATTGTTTTCAAGGAATAACAAGCAGACATTGACCTTTGGTTTTCCCTGTGAGGCAATGGGCCTAGTTTCCCGAGGAGTGTGCTTACTTAGATCCGTTTAGTTGGTGTGTGACAGGAGCAGAACTCACCTTAACCAAGATAGAAGATAGACCATTTAGATCATTTAAAAAAAAAAAAAATCCGGCTCTTAATGTGTAGATAAGGCTACTACCTTTTCTTGTGTTCTCATGAACCATCTGTGCTAGAACTTGGATGAGAGGTTAGAAAGCAAACAGTGTGGCGCGCCATGTAGAGAGCACCTAGTCAACCCTGAATGGGACCGTGCAGTGCATTCCAGTCACATTATCTGAGTGTGCTAGTCCAACTATGAGGAATCTAGTTTAGTTTAGTTAGATGTTTACGTGTATTTTAAATTGTTGTCACTTTCTATAATTAGATTTTCTCTAGCATTTACGAATGCACACTGACTGGGTTGGTGGGTGTGCTTTTAGATAGAGGTGCATGAATGTTTTACATGTTAGAGAGAATATCAGTATGTTTGAAAGATGGAAGTTTGTGTGTGTGTGTGTGTGTGTGTGTGAGAGAGAGAGAGAGAGAGAGAGAGTGGAACAGAGAGGAAGAGAGGGAGAGAGAGGGAGAGTGAGCATGTTTGCACTGAGAGTTTGGGATTTGGTCAGAGTTTCCGCCAAACAGTGTCAGTGCGCTGTTATACTGAAGTGAATGTTTTGGACTCCATCTGGGGTTCCCACTGCCTAACTGACAAATACCACAGCTCTTCTCAGTCTGCCCCAGAGGTATGGAGGAATGCTAGCGGAAGAATGTGTGAAAGTGTGTCTGAACTTGCACTTCCTCTCAGAATGAGCAGGATTACCACCCCAACTGCACTTTGTCAGTGAGCTTTGGCGCACCTGTCCCGACAGTCTCAGCAGTGTCCACTGCTGTTAGGCCAATGCTGTCTGGTATCACCAGGCAAACCATAACAAAACATAAACATGCAACATTGCAACAAAAATCATATTGCAATATGTTTAACTGGAGCATTATGACCTTGTGTTCCTCGTGCTCCTGGTGCTGCAACTGAGTTGTTTTTGCATTTGTTTTGTTTGTGGTAGATTTGAACATTTCTATAAATGGGAAAAAACATCTTCTGATGGACAAAGTTCTAGCTTTTGTCAATGCCAAAAATAAACTACTTGTCACTACGTGACATTCCTTTTTAAATGTAATCAGCCATTAAAACAGACACCCTAACACCTCTTACTCATAACCACATCCTGTTGAGAAGGACCCAGAGTGACAGTCACCATTTTAATGATGCCTTTTTCTGTTTTGTTTCTGCAGAAAAAGAGGCATCGAAATTATCCAGGTGAGTCATTTTTACTTCCATCTTGAGTGATCTATTTGGCCAGCTTCAAAAATCGCATCAAGACTTGTAATAACAGTGACATAACTGATGTATTTATAATAAATGAATTATATAATTAAAGTGGGTCATGGAACCCCTACATGAATGAAAGGGTTTGCAGTTGTGGATGATCAAAATCAAAAAGAAGGCGAATCTATACGCAATAAACAGCATCTAAATTTTTTTTTTTTTGTGCTGATGTAATTTATACACGTACTCCATTGTCTATTTGTCAGTTTCTATAGAAATGAAGAGAGGGTAACCTTTAGGGTTTATATTGGTAAAATGTGGTTTCGGAAGTCTTTTACTGGTAGTGTTAAACTCCCTGACCACAAACAAGAAATCTGAAAGTGTTGAAGACAATAACAGATTTGCACTCAAAGGTCAATTGATATGTTTATCAAAATAGAAACCTATTCTTAAAGGGATAGTTTGGTTTTTAACACATTGAGCCCCTTTCACAGGTTGTCTAAAATGAAATAAAGTGGTTGACACCAAAATCTTGATGATTGCTCCTGTCTCGGCTATTTGGGAAATATAGAATCGCCCCTGCCTGCCTTTAAAATGGCTAGCAATGGGCATGTGTTGTTTCTATCCTTAAAACACTGGTTTTAAAAAAAGTGCTACTCATGGAGTGATTAGTGGCGCTTGCTGATGTTCCAACCCAAGTATCGTAGCAAAATACAGTTTCTGTCATGTTTTATTAGCCATTTTGTGAGTCTCATAGGGATCTATTTGCTCCTTCATATAAACAAAGTGCCAAATAAAACATGACGGAAGCTTTATTTCGCTATGATACATGTTTTGGAACATCATTGAGCACCACTAATCACTTGGTGAGTAGCACTTTTTTTAAAACCAGTGTTTTAAGGATAGAAACAACACATGCCCATTGCTAGCCATTTTGATGGCAGGCAGAGGCGATTCTACATTTCCCAAATAGCCGAGACAGAAGCAATCCTCAAAATTTCGATGTCAACCACTTTATGGCATTTTAGACAACCTGTGAAAGGGGCTTAATGTGTTAAAAACCGAACTATCCCTTTAATGGAAATGAACTGTCTCTGTCAAAAAAAAAACAACTAACAATATTTGGTGTGTGCAAGCATGCATGTTCACGTATTTGCTTTCTCTTTGAACTTCCCTTCTGTACGTTCTTTTAGTCAGCATGTGAGCTTGCGTGCTCCAGATGTCTGCCAATGAGGGCTTCCACCTCTCCAGTCATGTGTACCATGTGCCACCCTGCCCTGAGCGCAGCTGTGTGACTGACAGTGGTATGGAAGGCACTTTCTCCTGCCTCCCATGGCCCTCACTGCCAGTGTGTTTGTAATAATTATACCCAGGCCCAGCCAGAGTAACTCCACCTGGCAAGCAAAGATATATAGATTGGCCTATAGCACCAATCATATTCCCCTGATAAGTAACCCCTGGGCAGCTGGGTTAGCCCCTCGAGCTTTCATCTGCCCAGTGTTTCTTCCTAGACTATTACAGATTAAAAAAAAATGTCCTTGCCCTTGTTGCTTGTGTGTGCTCTTTGCTGTGAAGCACTAGGAGACATGACTGTTGTATAAGGAGCTGTATAAAAAAGAAATCAATTAGGGAAATCAGTTAGGGAAAACGGTTGCTGTGGTGCAATGGATGAGGCGGGGGCAAAGACACCTTAAAGGGATAGTTCGGTTTTTAACACATTGAGCCCCTTTCACAGGTTGTCTAAAATGAAATAAAGTGGTTGACACCAAAATCTTGATGATTGCTCCTGTCTCGGCTATTTGGGATATATAGAATCGCCTCTGCCTGCCTTTAAAATGGATAGAAATGGGCATTTGTTGTTTCTATCCTTTAAACACTGGTATTAAAAAAGTGCTACTCATGGAGTGATTAGTGGCGTTTGCTGATGTTCCAACCCAAGTATAGTAGCAAAATACAGTTTCTGTCATGTTTTATTTGCCATTTTGTAAGTCCCATAGGGATCTATTTGCTCCTTCATATAAACAAAGTGCCAAATAAAACATGACAGAAGCTTTATTTCGCTACGATACATGTTTTGGAACATCATTGAGCACCACTAACCACTTGGTGAGTAGCACCTTTTTAAAACCAGAGAGAAACAACACATGCCCATTGCTAGCCATTTTGAAGGCAGGCAGAGGCGATTCTACATTTCCCAAATAGCCGAGACAGAAGCAATCGTCAAACTTTCGATGTCAACCACTTTATTGCATTTTAGACAACCTGTGAAAGGGGTTCAATGTGTTAAAAACCGAACTATCCCTTTACTACTATTCTGTCAAGCCCATTATTCCCTTACATGTGGACACCACAAAAACTGTTATCCCGCTTATCACTCATATGCAACTCGTATGTCTAGACAACAAGCATAAAAGATACACACAGTTCATTCTAAATGAAGCTAACTTGTTCAGTTGCTCCACTAATGACTTTGGTTATCAACCACGGTGAGCTTGGTAACATCTTACCGTAGTAACAGCTGATAGCATGCTAGTTCAACTGTCATTTACTGGTTGCTACAGTTATCATTCAAAAGGTAACTAAGGCATTGTTATGAAACAGTGACAAGTCTTTTACTAGATCCACTCCATGAGTGTCCTGTTATCGGGAATTTACAGACACCCTGTCAGTCAATCAGAATGCAATGAGAATGCAAGGTTTATACCCACATCAGCCTCTTTCTCTTTCATTCTATTTGAAAGGAGGCCATTATAAGGGTTGACCCCAATGATCAATCTTGATTGCGTGGGTAAATCATTAGACCTTCAATATGATGGTGTCATGACACATCCTAGTAGCGTATGACTAGCACCAGTGTGACCTTCTGTCACATGTCTTGTGACAGATTATGAATGTCCATTACAGAAAAGGCAGGCTAAGTCAAATGTAAGCAATGCGGGCTAAACAGGTGTTTTCAACTTTTCTTGCAGGTGTGTTTCATGCTACATCACTTCATTTTACAGCACAAGACTGAATGAGACATTGTCACATATTTCGTTTCTGTTGTTTACTCAATACTTCCTGGAAAAGGATGTGGTTGAATATCGGAATCAAAATATTTGATGATATGTCTTCGGCCTTATGGAAAACACTAGTCTACACTCAAGATGGTCAGCGTGACATCTGTTTGGAAATGTTGACAGATCCAAAGAATACGGTTCCTCATTTTGCTCAGACAGGCAGAAGAAGGGGGGTAGGAAAACCCTGTGCACCGGTGATAGGCGTGAAGGTCTCAAGTGTTTTTGGTTAAGTATGGCAGAGGAAAGAGTAGCCTGTCCCCTCCCACCTGATAAAGGCCCTGACTCGGCAGAAATCCATTCTCCTCTTTCCGCTCCTTCCAGTTGCAGGCAGGTCACGGAGCACAGACCGAGCCTGGAAGCCACCGAATGAAATGGACTTTGACAAAGCTTTTGTGTCCCTTGGCCCTGTGCCAGCAGTCCCCACCCAGAAGTCAGTTACTATCACAAGACCTAATAAATCTCTTGTAAATGATCACTTAGCTGATCAATCAGGGCAAGGACTTTACATTGTTCAGTGACTCAACTCTCTCAGCCTGAATGCTAGGGTTTTTCTCTGTACTTGAATGAGTCACTGAAAGAAATCATTATTTTAGGTTGACATAATCAACACGTCGCCTTAGGCTGGGTGTTCTCATTGAAACTCGTTTATTGAATCATCCTCAGCAACCTTACTCATTTATCTGTACCTGTATTGTTGAAGTATTACTGGGTCACACCGACTGCGACTAACACTCTTTTCAGACTTTCCGTTTAATCTGTGATTGACACACACAGACACACACAGACACACACACACACACACACACAGAGTTAGTGTGTAGTGTTTATGCACTGAGCCTGCATCTCTTAGAATTCTCTTCCCCAAACACTTTAAGGTAATTTGTTTTGTGTGGGTTGATTAGTGCATAGCCCATGCATAAAAGCAACTGTTACTAACTGATGTTACACTTTCAATTGTTACTAATAACTGTTACTATTCTGCCCATGGCAGAACGAATCATTTTAAAGGAGGCATTTAAATCCATAAGGTGAATCTTTAAGTGCCATATGTTCTGAGAAGTAGAAACACAAGCCGGTTCTCCCTGTTTATCTAACCCGTTGAAGACGAGTTCAGTAAGCAAGACCAGGCAGGACTGATCTTGATTACATCACCTGCTAAAAGCCAAAACAAGGCGGTTTAGAGCAGTTCAGTGGACTGAAGTGCGTGCAGGCTGGCCTCCTGAAAGGGCTAATTCGTTTGCTGAGTTTCCCTCATTTATCTTAGCATGGCGCAGAGAGGGGTTGAGGACTTATTTCCAGGCATTCCTCCTACATCTCATGAAGCCCTTTTACGGAACAGAGCCCCCAAGGTCCTATTCTCCTTCCACCACACACATACACACACACACATACACACACACTTGGAGGGTCTGCAGCCTGTCATTTTTTCTCCTATATTTGGTACCGGCTTTGGGGCTGCCCCTCGCACCGGTCATGTCACATTACATAATTCCATGTTCCCCCGGCACTATCCTCTGTGACTCCCCCCCCCCCTTTTCTTCTCCATGCTGCCTTTCCAGATGTTTCATAGCCTCCGTCCATATGGGCTTGATTCATTCAGCCTCCTGGCCCCTGTCTGCTGGACATAAACGCCCGGGCCCAGTAGGGACATGCCCAGAGGACCTTGTGCTCTTTCTGGGCAAAGCCCACCACACACACCCTCAAACCCCCACACCACCTCACCCGCCAACCCCAACGGTTGAGATCTCCTACCAGACTTCAGTAAAGTCTGCAGAGGCTGCGTCCCAGTGTTGCCACACGGGCCACCCACCCTCTCTCTCTCTCTTTCTCTGTGTGTCTTTCCCATGTCAGTGTAACTAGGCTAGATTGGTCCTCTAAAGAAAGGATGTTGTCCTGCGGTTTCATGTAACAATTCGCAAGAGGCCTACCAGACAAAGAGCAAAACATCAGACAAACCTGAAAAACCTGATGATCCCTCGTGGTGCAGATTCTCCTGTTTGTTTCCAAGCTGCTTGCCGCTAGGCTTTATAGGCACCTGTGACACGTGACCTTTGACCTCTGACCTTCTGACATTTTGTTTGCAGCTGGATCTGAGTCAACCTCTGGAGGAGCAGGGCCCACTGGACGTGATCATCCACAAGCTGACGGACCACATTCTGGAGGCCGACCAGAGGGATACACAGGCCCAGCTGCTGGTGCAGAGTGTGCAGGTCAGACCACATGGATGGAACATAGAACATGGATGTAACAGCCATTAGAATGTTTGACCCCTTGAGTTGGGTGAAGGTTTGCCTGCTTTTTGCATTGTATGCCGTTTGTGTGTTTATCTACTCTGTGCATTGTAATGATTTCGATTAACCGATCGTTGTTCCACCTGTTGTGTGATTGAAATTGAGTGTAAATATTTCCTATTTCTGTGGATCTTCTCTCCTTTTAGTTAGTGATCATCTAAAGTTCTGTTGGGTTTGGGTTCTGTTGTGTTTTGGATGCTTTGCAGGATTACATTGAGGCTCACCCAGAAACAGTGGTTCTGGACCCAATGCCTGCCATCCGTACCCTGCTAGACCGGGCCAGATCCTACCAGCTCATACACAAAATTGAAGACATAATGCAAGGTGAGCTGGTGTGCTTGCTTTAGAGAGTGAAGTCTTTGGTAGAAGATGCTAGATTTACGTAATTAAAATAGGCACACACTGCTTCATGTAATAGGCCGACAGACACAAATTCACAGCCTTACTTGTGCTCCAAAACGGTATGCATGTGACTATCATTTGTCTGTGTATCCTTGTAAAAAATTATTCTCTTGAAACAGAATATTTTACAGGAGGGGTGTATATATATGTGTGTGTTGTACATGTGTATTTGTGTGTCAGGCTCTCTCTCCGTAATTCCTTTGTTGACCCTGTAGTGTCAGAAGCCTCAATGAGCTTTTGGCTTTTTCCGCTGGGGAAGTGGAAAGCAAATAGCGTGTGTGTGTGTGTGTGTGTGTGTGTGTGTATGTTTTGTGTGTGGAGACGATTGAGGCTTACGTGTGAAAACTGCCGACTTGCTCATTCTTTGTGTGACACTCCGCATTCCCGGAGTTCCGAGCAGGAAGAGGGGGCTGACATTCCCACTCGATGGCCATGTGCGCTCGTGAGGCTGGGCAGCCTGTGCTCTTAAACCCACTTGAACCTCTCTCCCCCCCGCCACGGCCGCATGGAGGTCACCATCATGAGGCTCCAAAGAGGCACAGCCTCCTGCCTTTGTGTCATCGGATGCAGGCCCAGCTTACATGGCATGTCAGCTGAAAGGACTTTGCATTCCGGACCATGTGTTTAGCCATGCCTGTGTGTGTGTGTGTGTGTGTGTATGTATGAGTGTGTGTGTGTTTGCATATATGTGGGCGTACGTGTTTGTGGTTGTATGTGTGGTTGTGTGTGTGTACATGTGTATGTGCAAATGTGTGTGTGGGTGTGTGTGTGTATGTCTGTGCAAGTGTATGTGTGTGCGTGCATGCATGTGTTGCTGTGCTTGAATGTATGCGAATGTGCCAGACCTGGTTAAATTGTCAATCACATACCACCTTTGAAGTATTCAGTACACAAACAGTCTCATTCAGAGTGACATAGTGCAGACCTAAGGAAGATGTATGTTTTACTCTTTGTGGGTGACTGATGACTAACCTTTGCCTGCCAGTCTGCTTTCTCAGACTTTCTGCTATGCCGTCTGGCCTTACAA
>JAGFZM010000018.1:207692-225192 GCA_017657215.1 Limnothrissa miodon
AGGGATGGACGTGATTGTGTTGCCACCCACTGATGGAATGGCTGATTAGTAGAGTGGCCTGAGTTCATTGCAGAGCTGCCATAAAGCTTTATGGTCACACTATCTCCATGCCTTTCAACACACCAATAAAGGCAGAATAGAGAATCGGCCTCCCATTTAATATGGACACCAAGGGGCCCTGCGGGTGGCAGGCAACTGGCTGCCAGTGTGATTGCCAGAGACTGGCTGAGATGAGAGCGTAGATGAGGCAGCACTGAATTTGCCGAAGGATCTGGGAGATGCATTCCTAGCCTGAATAACAAGCCCACATCTATGGTCCAGTGTGAGTGTGCTGCAGCTGATCAAGAGATGGTGGAGTTGTAGCATTCTTTTGAATGAACAAGGCAAAGCCTACAAGTCACTGTTATTTCTTTTTAATACCATACATTGTTAATATTTCCAATATACTGTGTTCTCATGGATTATATATATATATATATATATATATATATATATATGGATTATATTTTTTTCTCTTTCATTTGAGAGCAGTAGCCAAAAAACAGTGTAATGGATAGCACATTTTTGACAGTGTCTTCACAAAATTTACAGGTGACTGTATTATAAACAATAATGACACTTCATGCATGTTTAAAACTATTTTTTTTTGGAATGTCTGAATCTGAAGGTCTACATTTCAACAACACTTCATGACAGCATTTTTTTTTCATGAATGGAGTTTATGATCATTAATGTTTATGATACGTGTCGTTTCATGTTTATAACAAGCTTGTGTCACCCTTGTAGACTGTGGACTTCAAATAAAGTATTGTTCACATACTACTCAATGTGATCAAGCACATAGGCTATATTAAATTATGAGATATAGAATATGGCTTGGATAGACAGTACAAGTGATTCATGTGTATTTTAATGACTCAGATGGCCATCATCTTTAGTGAGGACGACCTGAAGAACATCAAACCTCCCTGCGTCATCCAGAGCTTCATCAACCACGATGCCGTCCTCTACAAGGTGTTTGTGGTCGGAGAGGCCTACAGCGTCGTCGAGAGGCCGTCTGTCCGGAACTTTCCTTCCGGCCCGACAGGTAAGGGCCTATCCCTCCCTTAGTTTGTTTTCATCTCTAGCTTCCCAGTCACTAATTACTCATGTGGTTGAGAAATCAATATTACTCATGTGTTTGAAAACTTAATATGTCCTACCTGTTGCTAACAAGTCTGGTATTGCATTATACAGCACCCAGTCTCATTCATTCATTTATAAGTGCCCTGAGCCTGTTTCTATATTTGCTTCGACTGAACCCAGCAAGATTTGGACAGCATTTGAGTTCCTCTTTAGGGTTTACGGATAGTTGCACCTCTGTTTCCCATATTTGTACACCTCCTCTACCTCACATTCTTTGGGAAGACTGGCCGTGAGGTAGTGCTGCCACGTTCCTTTGGCGTCGGCTCTTTCCGAAGGAAGCTGGCCGAATCGCATAGGACCACAGCAGAAGCTCAACAACTGCTAAATCACTGGTGCTGTGGAGCTTTTTGGAAGGCGTGCCACAAAGTGCCCCTGACATCACCATGGCAACTTCCCAAACTGGCCCTGCAAAGGGGTGGCAGGAAAATGTTGTTGTTGATCAAAATTTATTTGGCATTCACACCATCTTCATTCCATGTCCAGCTGTGGCTCCGAAATTCCTTTTTAAGATATTTTTTTCCAAAATGGCTATTTATGAACCATTTGAGAATTTATTACTCAGTCACCCACATGCAATGTGGAGCAAGTATTCATGGGATTCCTGAGTTCGTTTATAAACCATTTTCTATCTCCTCTCTCAACAGACGATTCGTTTAGAGTGCTGGACTTCATGTTGTTGAACTTTATGGACACTGGTTCTAGTGCGAGTCACAACAGTCACCATGGCGATGATCTAAATCAAGGCCACTTTTTCCCCTGTTTATGTGGGGAAGTTTGCCCCCCTCTGGCCAACTAGATGGACTACACTGAGTGCAGCACTGTGTTTTAGGCATTTGTGGTCTAAAAACAGCCCTAATAAAAGAGAAGGATGTGGCAGTCCATATGAGATAAAAATATCATAGTCAGATACACTTTTAGATTAGCATCCTTTTACAAAACTGTCAAACCATTTGTATACCCATGCTAACTACACTGTCAATAGAAAATGATATGATGTTTTTCTTCTGGCAAAGTTAAAAAAACTTTTTGCCATAAAATGTGACTCGTGACAAAACTGGTACTTATGTTGAACTGACACAGGAAGCTCTGTTTTTTGTTGTTGTTTGACTCTTGTTTGACTTTTGTTTGACTCTCTCTCTCTTTTTCTCTCTCTCTGCCTCTCTCCCAGACAGGAGAGCGATTTCCTTCAACAGCCATCATGTCTCCAAGCCAGAGTCCTCGTCTGACCTGACCTCTGTAAGTCCGGCCTGCTCTCATTTAAGATCAGAGAGGAATGTTGTTGTTCTCACTGAGGGAGCTGGCTGATTCTGGAACAGTTCCACAGCAGATCAAGGGCCGGCGGGCGGGCGAGCGGGCAAACCCATTCCCTTATAAGATGTTGTCTAGAAGGTTATCATTTTCCCTCCACATCAGTGCTGTCATCGAACGGTGTGTGCATGTTATTTACCTTCTAGAGGGACAATCTGGAGGGGCAGCCCCAAGTGCCAAGTGACGACGTCATTCAGATGATCTGCAGATGCTTGCGACAGACCCTGGGAATATCGCTGTTTGGGATTGACATTATCATCAACAACCAGACCGGCCAGCACGCTGTCATCGATATCAATGCATTCCCAGGTGAGGGCTCGGAAAGAAACACTGTAGGAGTTCCCGCGTTTGTTAAGTCCTAATACAACAGACAGACATTTACCCAGTTCACAGAACATGTCCCTGATCATCACTAACACACATGCAAATGCAAGGCAAGGCAAGTTTATTTATATAGCGCATTTCATACACAAAAAAAAGTGTAAGGTTTTTGAGTGCCTCCAAAATTAATTATAGTAGTATTATGTAGATATTAATTGAAGGTAAAAGAGCTATTTTGTCCGGTTTAGCAGAAGCTTCACCAGCCATTATTCTGACTGAACTACACATACTTATGACCATTGGCAGGACCATGGCAGCACTTACAGAAGGTCCCCCTCATTACACCCTTCACTTGGTTCACTTAAGCTAAAGCACATGAATGCCCATGCCAGGTACTCATCCAGGCAACTAAACACCGAGCCTGAGCAATGAAATGAGCCTATATAATGAAGTGAATCTGCTTACGCTTGTGTTATTATAAGAGATGTGAGTGCGACCCTTTATCTTTATCATTCTACCTGCACGCAGCTTGTTTTGTTTTAGCTTAATAGCTGACAACATTTGTGAGACGCTTTACTCTAGTGGCTTTGCGTAACTTCCTGATACACATGCTGGTGCATGTAACAGGCTTCTCATGGTCACTGCTGACTCTATTCAGCAGGTCATGTGACAGTCAGTGGGTTTAAGAACCCCTGTAGTAGCAGGAGGCCACATGGTGTCAGTGTGGCATTACAGCACAGGCATTGCAAGGCATGATGTCATTTTTGTTGAGCTCATTTTTTTTGTTTTGTTTTGTTTTTATTTCTCCCGTGTGAGGGTGACTCTTAGCCATTGCCAAGTCGCAGCACAAGTAGCGATTAAATGTCAATCGGGTTTTAATTGCTTGACCTCAGTGGAATTATGGTCATTATAACTTCCAAAGGTTATCTGCAAAAACAAGAATTTTTCAGTGGGTCTCCACAACTCCAGTAGTGTAATAAATAGAAAGATTAGACGGTGGTAGAGGACAGATAGTTGTTATGTCATGTGCTGTGCTCTAAGATCAGAGCTCTCAGTGTAGCCTATTAGTGTCTGTTTATGCAGTGCCTGGAGAGCATGACGATGACTATTCTCCTGTCTCCTTGTTATCCTGGTAATGTGCTCTAAACCAACTCTGTGTGTGTGTGTGTGTGTGTGTGTGTCTGTGTTCTTTGCCAGTCTTCAATGGCGTGGGAAAATGTCCCATGAGAGTGAAAGAGTAAAGCAACAAATTACGTTATCGCTGTTCCTTCCCAAGTGTATTGGTTCCCGTGCTTGTGTGTGTGTGTGTGTATATACTCCACTGCCCTGCCTGTGTATACATCCTAGTAGCCATGAAGTCAACATGAAGTAATGTTGTATTATCGATTTTCATCTCAGCATCTTGAAAAGGTGTTGGGCAACGGAGAGCATGGAGTTGGACTTTTGTGCTGTATATGCACTGCATATGCACAACTAGGTTGTAAAATAAATAAAGTGCGCGGGCCTGGAACAGGGTCCCCTAGAATAGCCTGTGATTGCGATCATTCCCTCAGGAAATTGTGGCGCAGTGGCTGTCCAAATTGTTTTCATAATCTCCCATCAGCCAACAAATGAGTCTCTGGGGCCCTTCGCTCTACCCTCACTGCTGAAGATCTCTCATTTTCTCTCTCTTTCTCTCTCTCTCTCTCTCTCTCCCTCTCTTTCCTGACTCCTAGGTTACGAGGGGGTTCCGGAGTTCTTCGACGACCTTCTGAGCCTTGTGACAGGTGTTCTGCAGACCAAGGCCATGGCGGCAGGCGGCCCCCGGGCAGGAGCCGTTCAGGGACAGGGACAGGGCAGCCCTCCAGCCATGGAGACGCCAGCCTGTGCCAAGCCCTGCAGCATGCTGGGTAACGAGGGCGGGCCCTGGATCGTGGACGGCGAGGGCATTAAGAAGGGGCTGGTATGCAACACGGACGTGTCGGCGAGCTTCAAGAAACACTGTGCACCCTCATCCTTAGCAACAAAGACCTCGTCTCAATGACCTGATTGTGTGTCTGTGTGTGTGTGTGTGTGTCTGCATAGCATACTGTGTAAATATGTGTATGCAGGTGTGTGAGTTGGGGTGTGAGGTGTGGGTGTGTGTCTGGTTAAACACAAAGGCCTTGTCCACTTTTAATGGTTTACAAAGTAATGAAAAAAAATCAGCCCTTGTTGACTGCTAAGTCAATGCCGTCTGACTGAGTCTCCCAGGCAGCCTGTGTGTCTGTGCCAATCGGTTTGTTTTTCAGGATTCGATCTGCAGCTCTTTGTGATAAAGGCCGCCAGTGAGTGGGATATTTACAACCTTTTTACAGCACTGCGTTAGACATTAAGAGATAACAAAAACAAAGCATTGGGGAATGAAGAGTTTAATTCTAGTACTGGATGACATTAACTGTTTTCAGGTGTGAGTACTTGACTGTATGATATGATGTGTATTTTGCACTCTTGTATCCTTGAAATCTCCAAGAGGTGTGGGGAATCAATAAGGATCAAATAGGGGAACCTAACGCCTTAACAAGATGTTTCATTCCTTAATTACTTAAGAACAATGATATATTATTTACAATAATGTCTTCAAATCAGATGTAGCTAAATAACACAGAATATTGGGTGATATTGTTATTGAGTTTGATGTGTGGGAAATATTTCACTATTGATTATTTTGTACTTATTATTTGTAAATGTTGCATTATGTCTGATTAACTTATGCATAGCTATTTTGTAGTTCCGTGTAACCCTAACAACATACACAGTAGCCTAAAGATACAGCTGTTGTTCTTTGACGTTGGTGATCAGAAACACCAATGCTGAACAGAACTGAACCACACAGGACTTTATAATGATGGGAACATGAATGTGAGGAAGGAACATGGGACTAGTGCTGGGATGGTAAGAAACGTCAGCCATGACACCAGACCCGGGTACATCTGGCCCTGATATGGCCCAGAACGGACTCAGATTTATCCCAGAGATGGACCGAGTTGTGTGAACAGAGTTGACGCAACATGACGGACATAACTGAGCAGCGGCAATGCTGCAGAGTGAGAAAAATAAGACGTCCGATTGTCACCTCTCTCATATCACTTGTGGTAATCTGTACCGTTCGCACGTAACCATGACAACTACTGTTGAACAACCAATGGCATTGGAGCGGAGAGTGTTTGCTCCGGTAGCCTCTGTATGCACTACACATACACTAGACCTGCGTGTTGCACAGTACATGTGGTGGGGAGGGGAGGGGGGGGGGTTGTTCTTTGCACAAATCTTGGTTAAACAAATTGAATGGGCTTTGGACATTTACGAATCAAGTATGAGGCAACAGGGAAAAAAATAAAGAAACACAAGAATTTGGTGATGGTGAAGGTGGTTGCAGTGATGATGATGATGATGATGATGATTGGGGGGGGGGGGGTTCTTGCCCAGCAGCATGCTTGCTGGAGTGTGTCTACATGCTGTCAGCAGAGCCCAGAGTGAGAGAAGAATGTGTGTGTGTGTGTGTTTTTTTTTTTAATGTAGGCTGAGTAGACTGAGTGCAGGGCGTGCGTGTGTGTGTGTGTGTGTGTGTGTGTGTGTGTGTGTCAAATGATTCAGCAGATGGGGAGGGCTTGAGCCCACTGGTGGTCTCTCCTGGCGAGCACAAGAGTTCCACCTGACCCTGGTCACACAGGACACTGGCAGACATCAGGGCCCATATGTCCTGCACCATATTTCAGGAGTGCGCCACCTGCAGTGGAATGACTAGCCTACATAAGTCCCTGCCCTAAGGGTCACACCAAAGCAACATCATTGAAATCAGTACATGGCTGAACGAGTAGGCTATCCTGCCATCAATTCTAACAGGAATTATTGGTTATTCTGCTTAAATGATGATGTGTGTGTGAGAAACAGATGAAAGATGGATTATCAGAAAGGGAGACGTACACATTTGTACTGAACTATTTCATATTTATTGGTTTTCTTAGCTAAATTCCATACAGATTGTAAATACAAGGTTTTTTTTCTCTTTCAAACTATGAAAAATGATCAATTATTGCATTATTACTTAACATCTGAGCCTGAAAGGTTCAGAACAACAATTGTTTCTTTAGAAAGAACAACATAAGATTACTTTTATTCATATATATATTTGCATATACACAAACTCATATCCTGAAGCACTTAGTTCTGGGTTTCATTACAACATTAATACAGACTGTTTTATCAAGTTGTCACTGAGAGGTCGCACAGTGCTCAGATACATTTCGGGCGAAGCGAGTGAATGAGCGAGCAAGCGAACCATTTGATGTTTGAGATAAGCAGAGGCAGGAGAGAGACAGAAAGCAGCAGCAGGAACAGAGGAGTCGCAGTTCTTTATTTTCAGACAACTGAAGCTTAATTAAGACTCATCCTTTCAAAGAAAAGATGGTTGCGGGGGGGAAGGGGGCAGGTGGGGTCACTCTCGCCAACAAGGGGCGGATGAAGGCCCAAACCTCGGGTGGGGGCGGGGTTGGAGGCGTGTAAGAGGAGTGTGGGTGCCTCAGCCTTGCTGTGAACGCACCAGCATCTAAATGCAGGGCAGCTAACTGGCACAAGAGAAAGGAGAGAGGGCAGCAAGAAAGGGCAGCCCAAGGAGGGGAAGCTGCTCAGCCACGCCTCAGCTCATGGAGCTTCTGAGCTACATTCTCCAGCTCAGACTCAATAGCCGCAAGACTCTCTATCTCAGGATCCTGGGGAAAAACAGAGTTGAATTAGATAAATAGATAGATAGATATAGATCAAATCAAATAGACAAAGTAAAATTTACATTCTTAACACTAACCCTTTTTAATAGCCCTTTAATAACCCTTTTCAAGCTTTTTGACATTATTAGTTTTCTGTTATCATACTCGTGGTCCTGTGACACCCTGACCTATGACCTATGACCTTACCTCGGCCTTCCTGGTGGCGCTGCCCTCCTCGTCTCTCCTGTCGTCCGGCTCTCTCCTGGCCATCATGCGCAGCTCCCTCTCCTCTGGGCTGCGCTTGACCCCAGGAGTGACCTCCCCGTCCTCCTCTCCCTCCTCCAAGTTCACCTCCTTGGAGTGGTGTGGCATCTCCTGGGGCCGCTTGTCCTCACTGGACCTCCTCCTCTCCTCCTCCAGCTCTTCGGCCTGCTCCAGAGCCTCCTCCTGCCCCACTGGGTGTCTCCTCTGGGCCTGAAGGCCCTGGGGATGGTGCACTATCCCCTTCCATTGCTTGGCCTCAACACCTCTCTTCTCCTCCTCCTCCTTCGCCTCCTCATCTTCCTCTTCCTTACTCTGCTCTCCCTCCATTTTATTCTTCTTTCTGTCGACCTCAGCTCTGTCTGAGGGCATCCTCTTCTTCTCTTCCCCCCTCTCCTCCTCTTCCTCCTCCTCCTCACTTGATGGCTTTACCTCTGAGACCTTTCCTGGGCTGCCACTCACTGTGTGGACAACAGCAAAGATGCTCAAATAAAACATGCATACATATAACAAATTTGTAAAAAATTATATATATTGTCACCTTTTCAACGTTTCTCCCTTTCATAGAATTAATTTTTTAGAATCCCTCTCTTTCACTCTAATCACCCCACCTTAACCTCTCTCTCTCTCTCTCTTTAAGTCCTTTTTTTCTCTCTTTCTGCCTCAGTAGGACTGGCATCCAGACAAGCCACCCTATTATCCAGCATCAGCAAGATGCCACTCTCCTTAATGAAGCACCGTGTGGCCAGCTGGCCAAGGTTGGGCCTGGCTGTTACACAGCTGTCTCTCTCTCTCTCTCTCCCTCTTTCTCTCTCTCTCTCTCTCTATCACACAGGACAGGGGTTGGCCATTTCTCCATAATCCAAGCCCATCACATGTCTCCATGGGAATATCAGCTCAAACTCTAACTGTACACCCCCTTTCTAGTATCAAGGATTATTTTAGTTTCGTTTTATTTTTAATTTGTAAATATGCACAGAAAAGTGGGTGTGGCTGGACTGACTCCAGTGTCCATAATTGAATGAGTTCTGGGCTCGGCCTGAGAAGGCTGCAGCTCATTTTGTAAATGGAGGCACTTAGTGGAGCTCCCCATTTGTCTTCAGCATAGCAGACAAGCTAAAGCTCAATATCAATCTCAATCCTCTCTCTCTCTCTCTCTCTCTCTCTCTCTCTCTCTCCCTCCCTCTCCCACACACACTCCATCTCACACACACACATATTCACACTCACACATTGACACACACATACACACTCTTCATATCTCTCTTTATTCACTTCCAGTCTCCCATTCATATTTCACATACTCTAT
Source organism: Limnothrissa miodon (assembly GCA_017657215.1). NCBI lineage: Eukaryota > Metazoa > Chordata > Actinopteri > Clupeiformes > Clupeidae > Limnothrissa > Limnothrissa miodon. The sequence goes on from JAGFZM010000018.1 coordinate 216,801, forward strand.
TTCTCCCATCTTTCCTCCCTCTTTCTCACCTTCCCTTTCTCTTTCTCTCTCTCTCTCTATGTCCCATCTCTCTTCATGGTAACTCTATTAAGACATACCGTAGCCATTCTATGTTAGCTGACTGCACTCTGTTCATTTGCTCTCAGGCAATCACTGCCATAGTCTAATTTCTCTCCTTTTTGCTATACTCACATTCTCTCTCTCTCTCTCTCTCTCTCTCTCGACATGTCATCTCAGCCAAAGAGCTGGGCATGTGTGCGCACACACACACACACACACACACATATACACACACACACACCGAGGGATGGCTCCCTAGAGGGCACTATTTATCTGTTTATTTATTTGATTGGCTGCTTACCCGGAGTAGAGGAGGGTATTTGTCTTTATGACATTTCAGTCATCACAATAATTATGACTCTTCATGCTCATATCCACAGAAGAGCTGACACAAGCTCACCTCTCTCTCTCTCTCTCTCTCTCTCTCATGCCTCTCTCTTTCTCTCTCTCATGTCTCTTTCTCCATCTTTCTCTCTGTGTCTGTCTGCCTGCACACACATACTGACTCATTGCTTACACATACACACAGACACACACACAAGTTAATATGTTCATATTACAGGTGCACAGACTCTTTCTCCTTCCATTCTCCTTCCCAGTTCCCAGCTCACAGCAGGCGTGTGACTGACCTGTGTCTTATTTCACTGTGTCAGTGTAAAAGGAAACAGATCAGTGTGTGTCCTTGTGTCTGTGTGAGTGTGTGTGGGTGTGTGTGTGTGTTTCTGCATATGAGTCACTGTGTGAGAGTCCTTTGATTTTCATGGAGGGAGCCAAGTGTGTGTGTGTGTGTCTGCATGTGTGTGTGTGTGTGTTAGAAAGGAAGATGAAAAGACAGATATCTCCTCCTACCTTCCTTACTGTGAGCGACAGCCTCTTCCTCCTCCTCTTTCTTAGAGTCAGTCTGCTTCTTCTTTTCCTCCTCCTCCTCCTCCTCCTCCTCATTTTCTGCCATCTCTCCTTCTTTCTCCTCACTCTGGTTCTCCTGGTTCATAAAGTCAGAGATGTGGTTCGATGGGTTTGGTCCCTCCTGGCTCTTGTGCTGCTCCTGGCCTTCGATCTCATTGGCTCCCTGAGACTCCTGGGACTCGGTGACCTCTCTCTTTTCATCTTCTTCCTCCTCCTCCTCATCATCATCATCATCATCCTCTTCCGGAACCCACCTCTTCTGTCCAGGGCTCATGCCAGCCAACAGCATGGATTGATCTGCCAAATGCGTATGCACACACACATACATACACACACATACACACACACACACACACACACACACACACACACACAGCAGTCAGTCTGTGGTCTTTCAGCTCAGTTCATTTCAAAATGGGTTTCAAAATGTAAGTAAAACTGTACTAGATAGATAGATAGATAGATACATCATACATAAATACAGTACAATACACATATCTCCAGCTTCAGTTTTGCCATCCATCCCTACACATCCTAAAGCATACAGCAGTATAGCACACGAAGATGACACAGACTGCTGTGCATATCTTTCCCTCTCTCTCCCTCTCTTTGGCGTTGTTGTGTAGCTGGGCTTAAGGTCTGCACAGCACCAACAGGCTGAGAGTCTCCTGTGGGCCGTCAGGAGGAAGAGAGGGGGTGGGGTGCTGTGACACCTCAGCCTTATTTTCCAGCACCTGTTTTCAGGGTGAGTCACAGACCCAAAACAGACTTTCTGCTTTAGAGACCATTACCTGGGGCCTTGACAGTAATGTTGACAACAAGTCAGACACTAAAACAGTGAGTGAAAAATAAATAATAAATTCAAATATAGTAGTTTCTTTGTGCAAAGGCACCACCTCTGTCTGAGATATTGATTTGAATCTGCCTATAAACTAACTTTTTGCAGCTTTTTGTTTGTTTGATTTGTATTTGAATGCAAATCACAGTAAACAAGGCAGCTTTCACTCCCCCTCCAAGGCCACACAATTAGATCATGTTTACCCCTCAGGCAATAATGTGGATTTTTGCAGTTTGCCTTTTTGTGAACGTCTGCAGTCTGCTCCAGATTTAGAAGCTGTGGGTGGTGGGTGTCACGTTGGCATTTGACCACAGCAAAGCAGCACATCTGGTCCTCCCTCCCAGCTGAGTGGTTCAGGTGCACCAAGTGGGTCTGATCTCCACTGCAGGAAAGCACATCTGAGTGTGTCCCTCAGCCTTGAAGGACAAAGATGAGAAAAAATTTTTTCTCTCTCTCGCCTCCGCTCTCTCTTCCCTCGTTCTTGCTCTCTCTGTCTCCCTCTCTCTCAAAGTCAGGCGCTTGGTCTCATTATTAACCTCCATTACACGCTTGAATTGAGTCTAATTCAAAACTTTTCAGCTTGACCCTTTTCTTCTTTTGCATGTACGTGCGCGGGGTACAGTAATATGCCTTCGCGGGAGATTTGGCAACCCCCACACCAGGGCCGAAGCGGCCGCTGTCAATCCAATTTTGTGCTCTCCCTGGGAGCTTGTGTCTGGAGGGGCCCAAAACAACACGAACGTGCCCTGCGTCCTGAATCTGTCAGCTGGGGCCCTGTGGAGGGCTCATCTCTGTCTCGACCAATCAGATGTCAGGGAGAAAGCCCCCAAAGATCGAAAAGGGAAAAGATGTGAATTGTCATCTGTGGTTTGCATGTCTTTTGGATTGGACCAGTGAAGGACTTTTTACTGTCTTTATTGTCCAGGCGAGGTGTTTTTTTTTTGTGATCAAATTTTTTATTGAGATGTTGCACATCAAGTACAAAAATATAAATGTGAGTGGGCAAGACAAATATGAGATCATTAATTAGCACATAAGTAAGCATCCAAATTCAAAATAAAGTATAATATAACTTGAAGACTTAATCAAAACAACACATTCCCACTCAAGCCATCCAAACCTCAAAGTAATACCCATTACAAACAAATAACATATAACAAGTAATAAAGATAAATAAAAATAAATAAAAATAGATCAAATAAAATAACAGTACAAATGGTATGTGAGAAAGCAGAACCATGCACTTCTGCCTGTATGCACGGGAATGCATCCAAACATACACAAGTATAATGACGCAGACAGACAACACACACACGCACACACACACACACACACTTCAGGGAAAATAAGTTATTCCAGCCAACAACACAGGGGGTAACAACAACAGGAACTAACAATTTACCTCAATAAGCCCTTTAAAGATTCTGCAGCTGACTGCCAAGTGCATAAAGTTTTTTCTGTGGCCCCATGAATACGGGCAGTTGATAATTTGATATAAACCACGTCCAAGAATGTAAGGACCCATTGTCTAATATTAAGTGTCTGTGGAGGCTTCCATCTCGTAACAACTAGCTTTTTGGCGGCTGTCAGGCCAGCTAAATAGATGCGCTTGTTTAACCTATATGTGTTTAGTGCTGATGAGTCATTCAATAACAGAACAGGCAAGGTCGCTGACATTGGTTCACCCACCAGGTCTGACAGCGTTGAAGCAACCTCATTCCAGAACTGAGCTACTGGTGGGCACTCCCACATCATATGTACAAATGTCCCAGGACACTTAAGATTGCAAAAGGAATACAAAAGGGAGTCTATCAGTTTCATACAGATAAGTTTACGTGGAGTTAGATAAGTTCTATGTATGAAGTTAAAATGAATCTGCTGATGGTTAGGGTTGCGTGACGCATCCTTTATACTTTCCCAAACATCCTCCCAGTCAAAATCTGGATCCAGAGCAGGATAATCAATAAACATAGATACCCTGCCCTTGGTTCCATTTTGCACTGAAATCAATTTACCTAAAGGATGAATGGGCAATGGTTGCTGCCAAGGAACTCCATATGCTTTCATAGCTGATCTGATCTGTAAGTAAAAAAAGAAAGAGGAGCCTGGTAGATTGAATGTGGCTCTAATATCCTGAAAGGACGCTAAGGTGGTGTTAGTGTATAGATCTTTTAAACGGGGGCTAAGTAACATTCTGTTTTTGTCTCTCACGAGCTCCCTCTAAAGACGCTGTATTGCATTGTATTGCACTGCATTCTATTGGAGGCGGGCCGCGCTGCTGAACATTGCAAGTGCTGTATCTACCGCTATTGGCCACGGTGGCGCATTCTACACCGTTCGTTCGCCGCATCCTAAACAGTATGAAACGGATTAATTGAATGAAAAATGTTGCATAGTGGGCCTTTAAATAACAGATACCGCTATCACTCCAATATGATGGAGAAATAGGTCTCCCTCCTATCAGAAACCCTTTGTTGCAGAATAGAGGGGAAAGTGTATGCCACTTACAGGAAATCTCACCTTCTTTTTCTACTAAGCGCCATATTCAAACCACATTTGAGACTAAGGGACCAAAACGCAACATGGTTTGTCTATCTGATACATTAGAAAAAAGGACATCCTCCAAACTCCAAGATTGTACCATTTTTTCCTCCAATCCACGCCAAGATGATGTGTTAGCATCCCTCCATGTAATTATAGGGCGAAGCACAAAGGACCAAAAATAATATTTTAAATTAGGTACCACTAAACCACCATCTCCTTTACTTCTCTGCAATGTAGACAATTTAAGTCTGGGACGTTTTTTGTTCCAGATAAACTGGGAAATGTCAAAATGTAATTTCTTCCAATAATCTGTGGGAGGGCAGAGCGGAATCATTGAGCTGACAAAATTAATTCTTGGTAAGATATTCATCTTTACAATGGCAATTCGGGCCTGAAGTGATGCAGGCAAAATAGTCCACCTATCCATATCGCTCTTTACGGTTTTATGAATTTCCAAAAAATTATGAGTTGTGGTGCGATGTAGAGAAGGAAAAATCTGAATCCCAAGATATTTAAAGTGCTGGACAACAGGGACAACAGTGATTTTGCAGAGGCATTCAAAGGTAGAAGAGCAGATTTGGACCAATTGATTCTAAAACCAGAGAAAACACCAAAATCCTTGCACACTGATAACAAATCTGGTATAGACTGGTTTGGATTTTCCATAAATACTAAGATATCATCTGCAAAATGAGCTACTTTATGTTCTGTGTTTAAAATGGAAATGGGTTTTATGGAGGCAGATTGTCGTATCATTTGCGTCAACGGTTCAAGTGAAAGAGCAAAGAGTGAAGGGCTCAAGGGACAGTCTTGTCTTGATGACCTAGTGACAGGGAATGCAGTGGAGAATAATTGCCCGGTTAGAACCTGAGCGGAGGGGCTAGAGTACAATACCTGAATCATATGTATGAACCCTTTGCCAAATCCCATACTTTCCAATACAGACCATAAAAAGGGCCACTCCAGCCTATCAAAGGCATTCATGGCAACAGCTAGTGGAACTTTTGCATCTGTCGCAGTATCAATAACGTGCAGAAGTCGCCTAACATTATCAGAGGCAAGTCTGGACTTAATAAAACCAGTCTGATCACAATGCAAATGGTAAACTGTTCAATACGCCATGCAAGTAGCTTAGCATAGATTTTAAGGTCTGCGTTTAGGTCTACAGCTTTCACAGTCTATGGGGCCCTTCCCTTTCTTTAAGAGCAGTGAAATAAGGGCTGTATTAACATCTCTAGAAAAAGCATCATTCTCAATTGATGATGTAGAGGACCTATTTTTCCCCAAAATAGAACATACAACTCTGGAGGTATTCCATCCAATTCAGGAGATTTATTTGCCTACATAGACAGTGCCGCCCTTTCCAGCTCATTTAATGTCAAAGGGCTGTCAAGGCTCAAAGAGTCCTCTGCTGACAAAGATGGTAAATCTAGCTGTTTAAGGTAGTTCTGAGATCCACTTTAGTCTTGTTGACCCTCAGACTGATATAAAGTAGAATACAAATCTCTAAAAGTGGTATTAATCTGTTTGGGTTCTGTTGTAATAAGTCCAGCTGCAGATCTAATGGAGGGGATGTCTGCAAAATGTTCATTAGATCAAATTTTCATAGCCAGTAAATGGCTTGGCCTTGATCCATGAAAAAAGTACCTCTGCCTAGTTCTGTGAATTTGAAATTCTGATTGCTGTTTCAAAAGGTCATTAATTTCTTCTTTGACAAGATCACGTTTAGTCTCTATGTCTAAAGAGTAATTACTTTGCAAAAGAGAATCCAATCTAGAAAATTCCGCTTCCAGAGTTTGTAATTTGGCAGATTTTGGTTTACGCAAATTGGAACTAAAAAGTGTAGCATTGCAACCTTTCACTGCATCCCACAATATCCTAGAGTCATCTACTGAGCCAACATTAAAAGAAAGGAACTCCTCCAAACCTGATAGAAATTGCAATTTAAACTCCTCATTCTTTAGTAACAAAGTGTTAGTCCAGGCGAGGTATTGTCTCATATAATCAATAATAATGGAACCCATACTCATGTAAGCAAAAGAGAGGGAAAGAGGTGGAGAGAGAAAGAAAGAGAAATAGACTCTCCGGCACTTTTCCTCACCCTCTTTCACATTGTTTTCATACTCATGCACAGATATGTAAAGTGCGAAGGCAGACAAATATGTTTTTTTTCTGTCCAGGATGGCACAATTTCAACAGCAGAAGCACGCAAGAGCAGGTGAGTTTGACTTCAGGGTCACATTGTCTTCAGTGCAGCTCGGCTCGCAAACATTCCGCAAGAACTAGAGAGCAGTCACGTGAGTGCGTGTGACCTTCAAACGTTAAAAATATCACAGACTCTTTGAAAGTCAGCTACTGCAAGTGCCTCATTCCTCCTGTTCCCATCACTAACATACAGTATTACCGCAGGCAAATGGAACTCACACTGACATTGTTTAACACACTCAGAGAGACACGAACACACACACACACACACACACACACACACACACACACACACACACAGGGAGAAGATGTGGCTTTCTATAGGGGAGAAACAAGCTGTCCTCATTACTGTACTCTTGGATGTCTTGCTCTTGTTTCTCTCGTGAGTCGTGTTTACACGAGCACAGATGCTTTAGCAGCCAGTGGCATGAGCGCACACCCACACAGTTCTTCTCCATCCGCGAGTCAAAGCTCACTGTGTCTGTCCTTTCACCTCCCTTTCATCAGCCACGAAAAACACTCAGTACACAATCAGAGGTTGTTTTCATATCAAAGAGGAACTCTCTACAGAATTGATTCCTGTTTCCGTTTTTCTTTCTCTCTTTCTGTCTCTCTCTCTCTCTATCTTCTTTCACTTCCAGTTTACTTTCACCTCCTTTTGCTTGCCTCAGTCTTTCACTTTGTGTGTCCACTGCCTTAGCAAGCTCACAAAGTTCTCTCAGTGATGAACACTGCCCCCACTCAAAACAGGCTCAAATCCCCTGAGATGGATTCGATTGGTCAATTAGACACTTCTAATGATGCCATGTCACAGCAACCCCCCCCCCCCCCCACTCACCTGGATTTGCCTCCGGCCCATCAGGGGCATCCTGGGGCATCATGCCTGTCTGGCTCTCAGTCATTTGGGCTCTCTCCTTGGCTCCTGGTAAACAAGAGGAGAGCATCCATCACACTGTTTTACTAGTATTAGTAGCAGACTGGACCTTGTGAAACAGCAAATGCTATCAATTGCTATTAAAGTAACAGCGGGTGTTGAAGGAGGTCAGGGGTATACAGGATTAGCTTGCAGGTTTTAGTGCCCTGAACAGACCATTTAGACACTGATCCGTTCAGTCTTTGCTCAAGCTGATGATTAAATGCTGGCAGTCAACTGGATGTCACTATATACACAAAAAGACTTGAGGTCTCTGATTGTGGCTCTCATTACAGGAGATCGCGCACTACTCCGAGACTGAGAATTTCAAAAATTAGGCCTCTCCAACACAACCACCACCAAAGAACACTGGCTCTCATTGCTCCGGAGGCCTGACACATAACGGTTCCCAGAAAACACATTGAAGATTAAAAAAATAGATTAAAGATTAGTTCTGAATGCAATCAGCTCTTCTGTATCATTAATTCTGGTTTGACCTGATAGCAGTTATGCATTTAACCACCTCACCTTCCACAGCAATATCCTGCAGCTCTTGAAGGAAGTTTTGATGGCGTAAGATTGAAATCAATCGTTCATCTGCAAAAAAGGAGAAAGAGGGAGAGGGGGGGGGGGGCATTGAAGTAAAGGAGGTAAAGGGTAAGTTATTTTGACTTCTTTGTTTTTGAGGCTTTCAGGGGGTATCATGAACAGAATGCAAAGACTGTCATTTGCAAGGACTCAGCAGTTCAATTCAGTCTCTGAGAGTTAATTGCCCTGGAATATACAGCCTCTCATGCCATCAAACAATTAATCATTGGGTACTGAGAGAAAAAGAGGCAGGGACTGAGAAAGAGAGAGAGAGAGAGAGAGAGACAGGCCGAGAGATACAGTGTAGGGAGTTGTGTCTCCAGTAAATTACAGCAGAG
>JAGFZM010000018.1:228635-243880 GCA_017657215.1 Limnothrissa miodon
AGAGAGAGAGAGAGAGAGAGAGAGAGAGAGAGAGAGAGAGAGAGAGATTTTAAAAATATATATATAAATGAAATGAAAAATCTGACAAAATGGACAGACACTTTTTCTTCTTTATTGTCCTTTTAAGTATAGTCATACTTTCAGTGTACCTACATTGAGATAGCAAACAGTGGAAAACAAGTGCATTATTATGACAGTCCTGACAAGAAGTATGCCAGTACAACAGTTCTTTAGACTGTCAATATATAATGAGTCACATTTTTAGATCTATTCCACAAGTTCACAAATAATAAGTACCTCCAACAAACACAAGGTCAGTTTTCACTTTTTTCTGCCCAGTATGTTGGTTTATGTGGTTCTGTGTTGGTTTCGGTGCGGATCTGCAATCCTTTTGGACTGCTGTTGTCTAGACTTCATTATATTACACCCCGGTGGATTCAATAAGCTCTGTGACTGAAAGTACACTAGGGAGTCATATGTGTCTACAGCAGTCATGTAAATTTATAGACACAGTTGGGTATCCATCTGAAAAGTAAAATCTAAACCAATCTCTGTATTTTCTGGGACACATATGCACATGCACACAGGCAAATGAAGGAGGGAGTTGATTAACAAGCCAAGTTGTTATTATGTGCAGGTAATTGCATGCAGTGATTGGGAAAATGGAAAAATCCTTTCTGAAACATACAGCCTTGCATGGGTAATCAGATCATGCATGCTCCAGTCTGTCAGTGGGAGCGATTCTAAACAAGAGACAAAGAGCCTGTTTGCTCCTCTGTCGGCTACCACTTGTATCAATTGTCTAAAAAGAATAGGTTGCTAGGACACTGCTTGTTAAAAATACAGGATATTAGCTCACCAATCACAGGCTTCCTCTGCTCTGTGTTCTAAACAAATAGAAAAATGTCACATATGGACATGATGGAAAAATGTTGCGTGACTCGGCCGAGAGAAAGAAATGCAAGTCTTTTTTTGAAAATCCTCATATTTAAGACCCATATATAAGACCTAGTGCCTAGCCTACTTGTTACATGCAAGGCAAGCAGTGGTCAGGTGATAACAGTGACAAATGGTGGGTAAGTTAGGTGCTATGTGTTTAATTTCCTCTTGCCTACTAGTTTGGGTTTCTTGCAGATTAAATGTCCTTTACCTGTCAACTGGGATGATAAATTCTCTTTTGGACACTGTTTCATTTCCATGTCAGACCTTTTCACTTCTCATGCTCTGAATTCAGACCAGGGGCTAATCGCATGCTGGACGGGTGATGTAACGCAGATTAAAATCGAGTTAGTTGTTGAGTGGGTGAGTTTGACTACATAGTCCCACTGCTCTTGGCCTTTAAAATGCAGGATGTGTCAGAGCGTCATTCTGCAATCTGCGCTTCTGCAAAAAAAGAAGAGTTTATGAGTCACTTCAGTGCTTTGCAGTGAGGCTCTGTTTGTGGATATGAGACATTGCAGGCTTTTTTTAAAAAAACACTTGGCTTATTCTTCAAAACAAACGGTGCTGTGCAGTGCAGGCGTCCTTCCCCTGTCATTTCATCTCTTTTGTTTCAAGTGTTTGTTGTAGAGTTCATGTACTTTATTATATCCCAAAGGACATCTATCCTATAGATTCCTCCTATAGATTCACACATAAAAAAACAGAGGGCAACTTTTGGTGTAGCAGGAGGTTTGGTACTGTGCCTTGTTTGAGTATGTGCCCATGGAACGTGGAAACTGGAGTCAAATTCCTTGTTTGTGTAATCAAACTTGGCCAATTATAGGTGATTCTGACTCTGGTTCTGATGAAACAGCGCTCCCACCCAACACCTACATCTACCAAACAGGGATAATCAGCTTTAAACACTCTCAGTGCAAGTAACTCAGATTGTCTGAATCCCTGTGCGTCCCCTAATCTCCAATCCCTAACGCCAGTGCGTCCCCTAATCCCCAATCCCTGATGCCTAGGGATATGATGGAACCCTCAAGGATGGAGCTGGCACATTATGATAAGTGGTCAGTTTTTAAAGGGTTCAGGGTTCATTAAGATTCAGACCACATCTTTTACATTCCACTGTTCCAGTAATTTGATTTAATATGCTAGCATTTCCCTGAAATCATACACAACAGTTGGCATACTTTGATCTTAATACTGGTAGCATATTTCATAGGCATGTCACCATCTTCAAACAGTTGAGTGCCAGGCACTTTGATAATATCACAGAATATTCACTAATGGTGGAATCAGCATTCGGGCACTGTGTAACGTTAACACAGAACACAATGCAAGGTCATGTTCTTCAGATGAAATATTCCCCAGTAATGTACCCCTGCCACTGATGACTTGACCTGGCCTGCTCCTTCCTGCAGATGTGCATCGCAATGGAAATAGATGGTGAGAGTGAAGTCTGCGCCAAATTCTCCAGTGACACTGACATACGTATGCCACTAGTAAAGTTAAGTACCACCTCAAGTAAAATGCTGTTGGCAAATTGTGATGTGGGGGCTCTTCAGGTGATATGTGAATCCTGAAGTGCTACCCAGAAAAGGCCAAAAAAGGCCTAAAGAAAAGTTGCCGCAGAATGCTGCTTTACATATGGTAAAAAACTTGCAACTGGGGCTATCATATAAAGACAATAATGAGAGTAAAACAAAAGAAATGACTGAGCTATGTCATTTTTATAACACTAACATTTCTAGAAAATATTAATGGCAGATTACAGACTCTGATTCTGAAAAATATTATCCCAAAGTCATGTAACCCATAATATTACTGAATATTATTAATTAATAATTCAAGGGTTTATGACTGTGTTATCAAAATGTTATTGTGAAAGTCATTTAAAAATAATGCGTCATGGAGCTAAATATCAAATACTCACTTTCTTTGTGCCAGATCAAATGTGTTGTCATGCTCCAACAATTAAACTGAATCATTCTTGCATGGACACTGGCTTTAATTAAAAAGCTGTAATGCTAAGCAGGCCAGACAGTAGTTTGTGCAATGTCTTTTTTTTCCAGTATCAAATTTCCGATTTCGCTATCAGCAAAGATTGGAATCACTTGACACAATAAAGGGAATTTGGCATCACCGGGGAGCGCTGTTTGGTATCAAATGTGGCTGCGGTGTTTGCTCAAGCAGGGGTTTGAAAAGAGGGAACAGAGCACATACGTCTGTGCCCAATATAGTGCATCACCTGCAGAGTGGTGGGGGGGGGGATGGCGTGTTCGGAGGGAGCACACCTGCTTTAGGTCAGTGCTATCCATCACTGATCCTTGCGTAACAATGTGTAACCTCACTTGAATGTGAATTCATCTATCACATAACACACGCACACCTGTATCTCTAAATGCACATCTTTCTATACCCACAGCAGCAGTGAGTCATCTGTTTCTGTAGGAAGTGAATGGTGGCTTTACAGTCAGAGAATCCTTTTGGAAGCATCTCTGAAGTGACTTGACTCAAACTACATGGCCAGTAATCATTAGCTTATCAATGGGCTGTGAATACACTATTTCAAAGCCCAGTCACTTGTCTGAATTCCATCCATACTTTAACTTTTTCAGCTCTGCGCTACCGTATCTTTCTGTTGTTCTGTAGCAACAATAGAGATGGCTGTGCGTGTGTGTGGGCCAGATTCGGGTAAAAACAATTACCTAAAACCCCTGTGTATAGTCATCCATAATCAGTATAGTCATACTTACGCTGAATATCCTAAATTTCCTTTTAACTATGTTTTTCTGTCTAATGTGGATTCTAGCATTTTCTGTTCACATAGCAACCAATGTTAAATATCATCCATCACATGTAGAGGAAGAGATGAAAAGGGTGAATAGTAAAAATGTACAGGGCCACCTTTACAACCTAATAGATGATTGATGTTGATTGATGATGATGATCATGATGATGATTAGTAGTAGTAATAGTGATCATTATAATAATAATAATAATAATAATAATAATAATATAATCATAGTAATAATAATAATGCAAGTAGTAGTCACTTTATTTATAATAATTTCACTCTGTTTAATTTTAGCTTTATACAGCAATGTACAGTTTAAAGTATAGGTAATGGAAAACCTATTTTCAAGCAGGTGTCGTCTACTCAAATATTTGAGAGCCACTGTTGGGCTAAAACAAACAGCACAGGCCAGGAGGAGAGGCCAGAGGGAGCAATGTTAGCGCTGGAATGAAGTCACCAGTCGACAGGTTAGAAAAGCTCATACAGTAGGATCTTCCACCTTTTACAGATGTCAAACATGTTTATGGGGTTTTTCAAAAGAGGCACAGGCATAGCAAATGTTTTCTTTTCTGTTGGTCTAGCTGCAGGTTGATGTAAGTGGTTGATGTAAGTGGTTGGAGCAGGTTTTTATTGTGTGCTTCGATACGAGATGTCACAGGGGCAGAGGGACAATACAAGAGCTTTTTGTGGGAGAAAGCCTGAAAGCACATCTCAGGTTGCATGCTGCTTCAAATCCAGTTATCTCATTAGTTGGGGTAGTTTACCTTTGCACAAAACCTGCTTTTAAAAGCCACACTATTGTTCTTCCCGTAGATTTCCTCCCTTTCTGCCTCCAGCGTTTAATGAGTTGTAAACCATGGATGCCCCCTGGCCAGAAAAAGCTCCTCGTAATCACTTCTCAGATAAACAAATTACGACTGCATTACGTTGGACTAAATGTGACTTGCACCTGCTCCATGTATAACCTCCCATTAAAACCTCAGTTTCCTTGTTAAGATATGATGTTTCAGATGTTTTTGTTTTTTGTTGTTTTTATACATGACTGGCATGTGATGGCCCTTGCTGAGATTTAGTGCATAGATAAGATATGAAAACAGCTTCCACACTGGCAAAAACAAAAGCACATCACATTTCATAGGTGGGCAGACTAGATGGCTTCCCTAAAACGACAACTGACTCTCACCACGTGCCAGCAATTGCCATATAGGCATTCAGAGCAGCGGCACTTATGGCACAAAGGCAAAAATCGACTTCTAGTGGTCACTATGCAAATTACGCTTTCACAGAGTGAAAAGAAAAAGACCTTGAATGAAATATTTACATTAAATGGTCAAAGACCTCGCTTCGGAAAGAACTTCAAAAGAGTCCGACAACAATCACTGAGAAGGTGTCCGTCCCTGGACCAGCTCTCCAGAGCGCTACAGGCAGGTCAGGGCCACAGTGGTGCGATGGAGGAGGTAGATGAAGCCCAGAAGCCAGCCGCGAATGGAGGCTCTCTGGCCACCAGAAGTGGAGTCGCCTTCAGATGGGGTGGTGGTCTGCCCGTTCTCCAAGGCACTGGGTTTGGTGAAGATGTAAGGATGATCCTTTGCACGAGGGAGATAAAACTCGGTCAAAACTCATGCATCTCAGACAAGTTAGTAGAGCATGTGCCTCAGTACATCACTGCTAATAGGTTTATTTTAGGCTGGGGTCACAAGAGAACACTGATTTCTGGGAACAGTCCCCAACCTTGGTGGTCTGTCCCCAGTAAAAATACAAGAAAACCCACTTTGTCCCTGATTTGAAGTCAAAACATTACTTCTTTTAACGACTGCACAAAAAAAAGAATGTCTAATGTTCCCACGAAAAATTAAGGGAAATGTTCATGATTTTTATCTCAGAGGTCCAGTGACCTTATTTTAGAATGAAAAGAGAGAGAGAGAGAAAGAGAGTGTGTTAGAGAGAGAGAGAGAGAGAGAGAGAGAGAGAGAGAGAGAGAGAGAGATGTCAGCTTACTGGTGGGGGACATCGCAGCTGGATGGGGTTTGAGAAACTCTCAACCATAAACTTCTCTCCTTCAGCTTGGAACTAGATTAACAAATTAGCAGGTATCAGAAAAAGATACATAGCCAACCAATTGTCCAAAACATCCCTAAAATGTGTGAATTTAGATTATATTTCATTCATCTCATAGGAAATTCAAGACGTTCTATAATTCTATTATTTAAGTTCATTTGCATGGAGTGAAGCATACTGTTAATCAGAGCAAAAAAGCTATTATATGTTATGGATAACACTGTATCTTTAATAGAAATATTAAACTGGTAACAGTGACTAAACAGTGACTTTTTCGCACCATGTTGTTCCACAGGCCTTTGGCCAGCTCCTCGTGTCCCTTCATGGTGAAGTGGAAACAGTCTGGAGTGAAGAAGCTCATGTCAATCTTCCCAGTCTGAGGACAGATTTGCAGACATCAGGAGGAGAAGACATTACGACACTGACATTGCTGCTCTAAAAGGTTCTGACAGTTTGATTGAAGGGTTACATATACAAACCTGACAACAGGGCACTCAAATATTAAGGAAACATTTCAAATGATTTGAACTTCTTTAGACTGACAATTCCAAGTCAAATAGTGAGGTGAGAACTAGCCTGAATATGCTATAAATCTATTCCCAAACAGATGTGATAAAATGATTCTTTCATAAAAAGGGCTTGTTTTTGATTTATTTTCATTTTCACATATTAAGGATAGGGCTACATTTGAAAAAACAAGAATACATTTGAAATTATAAATAAATAAACTGAGTGTTTCTACTTGTACCGGAAGCCGTGGAGGATCGGCATATTTTAGGAAGGGTTGCAGGACCACAGCAAAGTCTGTCTTGAAGAATCGATCTGTGAAGAGCAGCTGCTCCAGTCGTCTCTGTGTGGGTAGACGGGAGTTAGGGTAGCATTTCAGATTCATGTCCTCCCTAGCTGAGAGCTAACAGAAAACTACTGTGCTGCTAAAGGATAAAGACAACAGATTAGCCTACAGTCACAAACCAACAGTTGCCTTGTCATGTGTTTTTTCAAATCAATAATTTTCTGTCCAAGCTAAATATAAACAAACGAAATATATATATAAATATTTAAAAACAAATGTGTCTCCAAACGCCTTTTATGAAAAGGTATGGAGTAGCATGTATCTGAAGCAGAGGCTTCACACCTGGAACTCCAGATTGATCCCCACCAGCTCCTTCAGGTCTGCTGAGCCTGTGGCCGGTTTCACTAAACAGGAGCAGAAGGACCTACACAAGGACACAACCATGAAGAATGTACAGTTATAGACACACTGGGTCTGTGCAGGGTTTCCTGACCATGTGCAAAAAATGTGACAAAAAACACTGTTCTCAATTCAACACTCTGCATAAGTCAGTCTTAATCCATGTGTGTGATATACATACATACATACATACATACTATACAGTACACATGTATTCAATTCAATTGTACTGCACATACACAAGTGATACAGCATCCATACACATATAAAATGAATCCTAATAAAATTAAACACGCAAAAGAACAGCTTTTTCACCGTCCCATATTCTAATGACCTGTAATTTCAGAGTTCCTTTTCAAAATGTGTCATTGCCCAGAGAATGGTCGAATTCTCAGGGGATTGAAGCACTAAAACAGTCATAAAAACCCTTGGCATTCACCCCAATTGCGAACATTACACACTGTAGTGGCTGGTAAGTGTACAGAACTGCTGACAAGGACAGAGACATCAATGAACGGTGATCATTACGCTTTACACTTAGTAGTTAAAGATAATCAATCTTGGGAAATGGCCTTCTTTCATTCACTTACTTGCCCAGTTAGCACGGTGGCCTCTATTGCTGATGGGCCACTAATATGCGAGGAGCAGTTGTCATTGAGAGAATAATAATGGGAAGGGGTCAATCATGCAGAAAGGTCAGATATGACCAATGGTGATGGTTTTAGCTCGGCAGCCTAGTCCCCATCACATGACCTGGGGTGAAAGGTCACATACCTCTGGAGCAGACAGCCTGGGGTGGGTTTCTGCACCTCCCTCAGGGTCTCCATGGGCAGAATCTGAACCACGTTCACAATCATCCGTGGAACCTACCAGAACATACAGCTCAGTGTGGATGTGTTTTCATCCAGTATCAGCTTTGTACCTTTCAGAGTCTTGTATCTGGGACTATGCACAAATGGTATATTTTCTATTGTGTTCTACCTGGAAATATATGTGTATTCCCTGTAATGCCCTTCTATAAATGAATAAATATGCCCAAGTTATGAAACCTAAATTAGTTCAGATATATCAAGCAGTGTAAAAATGCAGGATGTTAACTATGGGTCTGTGATCAAAACTAGACCGGTCTCACCTCATTCATCAACATCTCCAAGGACACAGTCATATAGTAGATGAAGTTTTCCACAGAAAAGAGGGACTGGATGAGGAAAGAAAGAAATGGAAAATGTCACTCAAATCCACCCAGGCTGAACAGACTGCGTAAACTTCTGGAGGGTATCCCATCCGAGAGGCCTGTGTCACTCTAAATGTGGTGATTCAGCATGCAATGGACTTGAGGTGAATATTCATCACGTGTGTGAGTGTGTGTGTGTGTGTGTGTGTGTGTGTGTGTGTGTGTGTGTGTGCGTGCATGCGTGCGTGTGCACGCAAAACAACTTATTTCTTCTGACATATAAAATACCTTGTCTTTGCAGTAATCACAGATGTCATTCATGCCAATGAGGATGGTTAGAAGTTTCCAGTCTTCATCAAAATCAATACCCTACAGCATCAAAGAGCTTTTGTTAAAAGCTTCAAGGTATATCTTACTGATTGTGTTATATTTTCTATTACAACATTGCAATAACCAAATACAGCTTTAGCACAGAGATGTCATTACCTGGTATGTTTTCAGAGTGTCAATGAGATGCCTGATCTGTCCAGGTAGATTACTGTAGATGTATTAATCACATTTCAAATGCTCACATGGAGAAACATAACAAACATACACTAACCTACTGTAACCTTTTTTCATTTTGAAATGCCCCATTCAGTTCATAAAGCTATTGTTCTTTTAATCGGTCTATGTTGCATCAAATTTTCAGTTTTTTTTCTAAAGACAGGATTCAGTGACATTGAACAACAAATATTTACTATAATACATTCTCATATCAGTTTTTCCCTTTATACTATGGGCTTTATTTATAGAATACATCACTGGAGGTGTGCTTGTTGCATTGCACATCATCTAATGTTTAGGATTAGGAATACTCAAAAACAAGAACAATCCAAAGACTAACAGGTTGCCATGGAAACACTCACAATGTGTTGTGTCCAGTCACAGCCAGGTTGAAGCCTGTCTCACTGAGGGGGGCTGGAGTACCATGGACAGTCTGGGTTGGAGCTGGACCAATCAGATCAGGATTGAAGAGCTTGATGATGTCTGTTGTAAACCAAATGTTTCTTTTTTATTTAGGAGATTCAATTGATTGTTGATGTTTTATTCAAGGCCTTTGGGTGTCAAACAGAGGTATAATCAAATATCTCAGTTAATTAAATGTAGGCTCCCAGATTTTTCCGGTAACAGTTATCTGATAAACAGTCACATCTCATTTTGTACATTTGTTGTTGACTATATAGATGTTTTTCCCTTTTTTTGCATTTATTAAAGCAAAAAGATGAACAGAACCAAAGTAGTCATCACATATTTTGTGACATAGAAGACAAACTGAACTGGAAACCTCCTTTTGAGCATTGTGTGGAGGCCATCTCATAAGCGAAAACATACTCTTCACTGGAAACTTCAAAACATCATCATGCACTGCACGGGCCTAAAGTTCTCTTCTCAGTCACCCATCAGAGATATCAAAAATTCAACACCTTTGAAAAAGAACTTGGTTAGACTGCAGGCACCATTTAAAAACATGCATCAGTTTCAGCTAACATGTCTGTGAAACTGTGCACAGAAAACAACACTATGAACTGAACTCACTTGCAAGCGTGATGACATCCTCAAAGGTTCCATAGCCTCCAATGCTGTGAGATCCAAACAGGAAATTGTTAGTCCTGTTAATTGTCCATCCACTTTAAGACACATCTTCAGAGTGTCTGACAGGCTAAAATAAAATTACTTTCCAAACACATTTTCACTAACCATGACAGTATTGATGGAAACTCGGCTGTAAAACCAGAGTAAAAGAAGCAACATCTCACAAAGCTTACCTCCATGACACATGTCGGAATTCTATAGGTATTCCCAGGACATTAGTGGCATTTGCACCAATGGCGGTCTGCAAAGTCATAGAGGCCAAGGCATTAAAATGAATCACTGACTCAGACTGAAAACACAACATCCCCCTCTAGATGTGACCACAAACAATACCACAAAGACTGGTTTACTGATTTTGAAAATCTCTTTAATTAGGGCAACAGCACTGTACCTAATACTCTAATACTCTACTAGGAAACCATTTCAAAAATAGATTTCCTATCCAAAGGCTCCTATCAGTGTTCTGTGTATCCTATGCGACAGATGGCCCTAACAGTGATTATGCTCATAATTATAACTTGACAAGTTGTGTGTGCATGTGAGGGTTGTTTAAGGAACAGGAACCACTAACAAATACACATGGCACCAAAAGATTCATGAACAATCATCCATCGACCTCCCACCAAAAACACCACAGTGAGACTGACAATCCTACTAGCAGAAACATCAGCCAAGAAACTCACAGTCAATGAGTCTCCAAGTGCCGCTATCACTTTAATGTCTGCAGCCTTCACCATCTCCACTGTGAGAGAGAGAGAGAGAGAGAGACAGAGAGAAATCATACAGGCAGAGATGTTCACACAGAAACAGACTGCATGGCCTATTTTATGGTCTTTTTGGAGGGGAGGAATTATAATAATGAGCTTGCTGTATGTGACACGACTCCTTGGATAAGGCCTGAGCGGCAAAAGCTGAGAGGAAAGCAATCAAGGCATTTCTGTCTTGTGAGGGCAATTTTCTTCATTAATTCTGCAAGCTGCCTGCGCTGAGCTGTCACTCAACTGTCTCTAAACCCAGACGGCCAAAGCCAATAAGGGCAGATAGCACAAGGCACAAGGCTCACCTGAGGTAGGTACCGAGGGGGAAGGAGTCATGTCTGTGCACTGGAACCGAGGGTGCTTGAAGCTCACAGGCCGGGTCTTCTCCGGAAACTCCTGGAGACGCCACAGGATAGGTTTACGCACCAGTGACTCTAACAATTCAGTTTAGTTGCCGTGTGACTGTGAGTCACATTCAGCCCCTACGAGTATCAAGATATACACATCCTCTACCAAAGATATTTAAATGTCAGAACAACAGGGCTACTAAATAGACACACAGCACTGAAAGTCTGAAAACCTCTGGCATCCTGTGCTTTCTTCTTCTAAGACAACATGGGCAACTAGTTGATTTTACCATCATGCCTGCAGCAGTGATCATAGAGCGAAAGTGGCAATTCGTACCCTGTTAAGCACCTCTTCGGTGTAGTGCCTCAGTCCCTCCTCGTACTCCCACATCCAATCGCTGCCTTAGAAAGGAGGGAAACATCCTTAATTCGTCTTCACCCCGACAAACACACTCGGGCAGGGCCACAGCCACTGCTTCCCACGACACTGAAGCCCAGTGAATGGCCTCAGTGGGCTAGAATGAGACCCTCTTTGAAACATGGCTTCCTTCATCCATACTGACACCCATAATCCTCTGGTTCGCTTTTAGGGGCCATGTTTGTAGAAGGCTTTTTTTGTTTTGATTCTGTTGGTTCCACAAAGCTCAAAAAAATGCAGGTACACACAACCATACACAGTCACACTATGTAACACCCCCTCCCTCCCCCGCCTCACTCCATTCAACATTCACCCAAGCATCAGTTGGTGTCTTTCAGGAAAAAAACAGAAGCTCACACACACTCTCTCTCTCACACACACACAGACAGTCAGTCAGTCAGTCAGTCAGTCATTCACACATACTCTACAAGCGCAATGGCAAATGTGACTGAGCCCAAACGGACTCCAGTTGGTTCCAGCGCTTTTTACCTTTGCCAGGGAAGGGGGCTAGCACGCACGTTACCACGGCGATCAAAAGCCACTCCATGGTCCAGCGTTGCTGGCGTAGAGCACAATGTGACACGCGAGGTCGAGCCGGGCCATTATATTTGCAGGACCCCCGGATCTCCCCCACCCAAAATAACTCTGACAAAGTCCAGGCGTGTGCCACTGAAAAAGAGCTCCGCATCACGTAAGCAAGAAGGGATGGACGGAGACCACAGCGGTTAAGTCTGCCAAACTCAACACAATAACGGCACACAAACAGAAACATGTGTATGTACATGACATAATTGTAAGGTGAAATCCATCAAACTTTCTTCTTCAATAATGTAGCTTTAGGAAAAGTTGCATGTTTAGTCACATTGTCTAAAATAGTGTAGTTGGTTGAAGGGTTTAGGTTCGCTTTAAATTTTCACATTACATTTGTTGCACATCTGCTGATAGTCAAACAATAAAGATTACCTGCATGATCATTCATTGTGTAAAACAATTCAGATAATCATAGGATATAAAAATGTTTGTTTCCTTCTGAAAAAATGTTACATTAAATATATATTTTGTAATATGACATTAAATCTAATGAATAACTCTACTCAGATAATCTACTTAGAAAAAAAAAATTCTACATCTGAAAAAACATTCAAATTATATTTACTTGTTTTTGTCCGGTTGCATCTAAAAATGATCTTAAGGAATTTGTGTTCATTTTATTTTTAAATAGGTCTGAATTGTCATAGACTGAAATATACATTTAAAAAAAAATTGAGCAGCAACTAATGCTTTGCAGAACAACCATTACCTTCTTCCGCTCAAGAGTGGTTATTCAGTCACTATACTACACTTGACAGAACAGTCAGTTGTAATCTCAAATATTAATTATAATCAGATTTATTTTTTACATCAATAACAACTCTCTACTCCCAGACATCCCTGGTAAAATTGGCTGTAGGGTTGCCAACAGTGTTCCTCTGGTCATTTTCCTGAATATGACAAATGTGTAATGTGCCTGACAAACACGTTCTCCATGAGAACACATCAGAACGTGTCTGTCAACATCCCATAAGTCTTTCAAAAAAAAAAAAAAAAATTAAAAACAGAAAATACACAACAGCAATGAGATGACATCATTCAGTTTGACCTTGACTGGTTGAAGAGTGATGACAAATCATACTGCTAGCCAAGAAAGCTACGGCAGCTACAGAGGGAAATGGAAAGAAACATCAACAGGCAAGCAAAAAACTGTCTTCAAACTTTCACTTATGTTTCATTCATTCATTCATTCGCAATCATTTTCTTCTACGTATCCCAAGCATCGAGCGACCCCATACTCATTCTCCTTGACTAGTCAGGCCAGTAGGTCTATGTTATAGACTGACCATGACAGAAGGGTGATGCTGACCGACAGTGTTATGTACTCAGACGGATTCAAAAGGGCTTTGTGGTCAATTTGTGCGTCACCTGGGGAAGGGTCACACACAATGATCTCTTGACCCCATCCGTGGGGAGATGAGAGGTTTTGCCTGGGGAGGGGGGGGGGGGGGGGGGGTAATATAATGTCTTAAAGGGACACTTGTTTGTTTCTGTGTTGCCTCTCTGGGTCTCAACCCACATTTGTTCATTGCCATTTGCTGTGCAGAGTGGGGAAACTGTAGTGGATGGAGCAGAGGCATTATTGGCCAAAGAATGAGAGAGAAAGAAAGATGTGCGTGTGTGCGTGCGTGTGTAAGAGAAGCGTGTGAGGAATGTGTTGGTGAGCGTCTTCTCCATTGGCTATGGGGGCTGTTCTCCTGGGAGGCTGAGAGCTTTGAGAGAAGAGGAGATACTGATTGGAGTCTCTTGGCGCTCCTGTTATTTCTCGCCGCCAGCTGCTCTCAACCTCCCCCCTCTGATGGCTGTGACTTTGGGGGTGCAGGGGTTGGGCTCGGTTGGACCAGACCGGACCGGATCACTGTTCCTCGGGCATGGCGGGGCCAGGCTGCTGGGGCTGCTGGGGCTGTTCGGCGGGTCTCGGGGGCACGGGTGGCGGGCGTGGGGGGGCTTGGTGCTGCCGCTGCCGGTAGGCGATGACTGTGCCCAGCAACAGGGCGATGACCGTCATCAGGTAGAGATCCCACTCGGGGCCCAGCAGCTGGTCCAGATCCACCTGAGTGAACGCATCCTTCAGCTGAGAGAGTAGAGAGTAGAGACTAATTAAAATACACAACATTGTGCCAAGTTTCCTTTCTAATTTTATATGATTTCAGGCACTATACTTCATGTTTTTTGTCAGGGCTCAAGAGTGCAATCTATTTTCTCAATG
Source organism: Limnothrissa miodon (assembly GCA_017657215.1). NCBI lineage: Eukaryota > Metazoa > Chordata > Actinopteri > Clupeiformes > Clupeidae > Limnothrissa > Limnothrissa miodon. The sequence goes on from JAGFZM010000018.1 coordinate 242,745, forward strand.
GTGCAACCAAAAAAAAAATTTAATAGAGTAGAGTAGTGTAGCAAGGGGTAAAGTAGTTACTGAAGTGGAAAAGATGAGGGAGTGATAAGTAGCCCAGAGCAGGCCCAATAAAATATGGGTGCTCCTTACTTTTGTGCAGGTGCGCCTGACACACCAGAGGACCCATGACAAAAAGTAAGTCTAGAGACTGGGTTGATATATTATATAGAATATTTCCATTCTTTGACTAGCTAACTATCTCAGCATCAGTTAGGATTATCGATTTCCTTTCATATCGTTTTGTATTTATAGTTTTCCTAAAACAGATAGGGTATCTATTTGTACAGTCATGTCCATTTTGGCAACACATAACAAAATTGGGGTTCAACAAAAACAAGCAAAACATTAACTCAAAACACTGCACTGTGCATGCACTGTCTGTGTAGACAAAACTCTGCCTTTAGTTAACACTATAACATTGTGATTGTGCGTGTGTGTGTGCGCGTTTCATACATTAAGATCCTGCAGGTATTGCAGTGCGTAGATGACTCCCAGCTTGCAGAGAGCCAGGAAGACAGGCACCTGGGCGTCAGGACTGGCCTCGGCTGCCATGTCATAGAAGCGCTTGGCCAGGTGGATATCCTGCAAGAGATCCCAGAGTCAGCGCCTGCACTCAAGTCTGCTACTGTATTAAAACACACACTCACACACATGGCTGTACCACAGGCTAGCTAGATAGACAGACAGACGGATGGACCAATATGTAAACAGACAGGCAGACACTACATATTAATATAAATAAATATATACACATAAATAAATAAAATAATAAATCACTATTACTAAACTGCAATTTGGTGAATGCAATTATCAAGTAAAAATTTAAGGGCAAAACATTTGAACTGATTGAATTGAACTGATAATGAAGTTATACAAACTGTATACTTATTGTATTGTACTGTATTTAAGCGTGTGCGTGTGTGTGTGTGTGTGTGTGTGTGTGTGTGTGTGTGTGTATCTATTTAAGTTCTATACAATATAGGTTATATTCAGTTAATTCAGCGCAAATAAGTCTCTTTTATTGTCTTATTTATAAATGGACTTACAAGGTCTGTGTGTGTGTGTGTCGTATATCCATCTCCTTTACCTGTTTGATG
>JAGFZM010000018.1:246391-261859 GCA_017657215.1 Limnothrissa miodon
GAGAGAGAGAGAGAGAGAGAGAGAGAGAGAGAGAGAGAGAGAGAGAGAAAGAAAGAAAGAAAAAGAGAAAGAGAAAGAGAAAGAGAGAAAGAAAGAGAGAAAGAAAGAAAGAAAGAAAGAAAGAAAGAAAGAAAGAAAGAAAGAAAGAGAGAGAGAGAGAGAGAGAGAGAGAGAGAGAGAGAGGGTGGGAGAAGATCAACTGAAGATAAAGCTAAATGAGAAAAACTGTAACAGCAGAGGCAGCAGCATCTTTACTGTACGACCAGAGGAGGGCTCCAATAATGGGAGTGGAGGCGGCAGACGCTCACCAGATCAGAGGCTTTTTTGAAGTACTGCAGAGCTGTCTCGTTGTTCTGCTGCACATACTCACTCCCCTCAGAGTACATCTGAAGACACACACACACAAGCACACGCGCACACACACACACACACACACGCATACATGCGATGAGAGACCACAGCAACAGACAGCTGATTGCTCATCACGGAGGAACTTTAAGTGACACACACACCAGTCCCAGGCAATGTGAAACAGAAGCGTGCCCAAAATGAGATGGGACAGTGTTCTTGCTAGGGAAGAGATGGCACAGAGGAGGTGTAGATGTATAGAAAATGCATCTATAAAAAAGCCACCACTCTGGGCCATCCTGCACAATCCGCACTAATAATCAGGAGACCCAGGCATGGTCTGATGCTGGTGTAATGAGGTGTGATGCTGCCCTACCTTTCCTAAGAAGGCCATGGCATGGGTGTTGCCTGCATTTGCAGCTTGATTGAAGTAGTCATAGGCACGCTGGGAAATAGAAACCAGGGGGAAGCCAATATGTTATCTGCCTGTCATTTAGGAACACATATCCTACAATAACCTCATAATTACTAGAATCAAACAGAAAACCTTTTCACAAGCGGTTTACATAAAGAGGCCACTGTAGGCCTTGATATGGTTGCTTTAGAAATGATATTTAGTTGGATTAGAATTTTTTTAAAAGTGTGTTCATGTGGCTACAGAACTGATGGTTGGAAAACTCACCTGGTGATTCTGCTCAACTCCTCGACCACCATGAAGATGCAGCTGACCCAGTCCGACCTAGGGAGGACAACAAGCAAAATGTCAATAACAGAAACTCTAGAATAACAGAAAATGATCTAACCAACTAGAGTATTTATTTAAAAAAAAAAAAAAAAACCCACACACAGGAAGGTGAGACCAGCATTCACACAGCATCTACTATAACTATAATCTCTTCATCCCATGTTATCCAAATCCTTGGTTTTAAACAGCACTCTTTACGGGCACGTGCTGTGATGTGCGTGCCGCGGTTGCGCACCTGTGCCTGGACGTCTCCCTTCTCGGCCAGGAACTGGTAGTACTGGATGAGGTCCTCCTCCAGCATGCTGCTGCTAGAGCCAGGGTTCTCCACCTCGTCCAGCAGACGGATCCTCTGCACAGCGCTACCCCCCGTCAGGGAGACGTCATTAGCCACTGGAGGCAGGGAACAAACAAACAAACAAACAAAAACAAACAGGCTCCTTAGTAGCCCAGACAGAAACATAACATTGTGTTTGCTGCATGGTTCATTTCACTGCTTAGGTCTTACAGCTGCCATGCAGTGCATTCACTTCTACTGTATTGATAATACCCTCACCCTAGAAACCTTACCGTAATTGGCTACGAGTCTGTAGTGTGTGAGGGCTGATTCACAGCTCTGAGGCACTCCAACTCCACCAAAGTATCTGTAGCCCTGCAGAGGATAGTCACATGATCTGATCACAGACAAGCAGAGCACTCGCCTTACATGGCGTGTACACATGTTATGTGGCGCAACATTCACAGGCTTTAGGGTGTTCTTTTCAAATGCTGCTTTACGGTTTCAAATCAGCCTCCAAAGAAGAGACTATATGATTATAAGGTTCAGACAACAAGATAAATTCATCAAGGAGCAAGAGCCATGTAAGGGCACTGAATTTGTTTCAATAGGACAGAATTTCACTGAAACATTCTAGATCTTGCATACACATTCAATGGTTCAACAGATACCCACATACCAAATCATTTGATACATACCAGAATCATATGTGCAACTAGGTTACCTCCCAAGGCACCAAAGGTGTAATAAACCAAAGCCTGTTAACCAATCAGAGAACAGTTAAGGAGAATGTTTAAATTCTTTTAGTATCTTTAGTTCTTGAATTTATCACCATCTTGTGTTTTTCCCCTTAATTAGATCCATGTAATTGAACACTAAAATTAAGTTATTTAGCAGACACAGTTTTCCATAAGGATGACAAAAAAGGTGGATGGCAGCTCAGGCTAAAAGCAGAACTCAGTACAGACAGTCCCAGCTAAGTGAGTCCAGAGAGCACTTACCTTTGCTTGACTGGAGTTCACCCCTAGACCTACTGCATACAGAAAGCCAAGAGCCTGACGGGACATTAAAAATGGACACAAATGAATAAAAATAGCAACAGAGTCTACATTTTAGATCTGGCAATGGCAACAAATGCATACTTGTGAGAACCCCACTACTTTTCAGGTCAAGGTGGGAAAGGTTTCAATGCCAAAAACATTAAACAATGAAAATGCTCCATCAAAAGACCAGGATGATGGCGGAGGGCAAAAAGCTGCCTATGCTCTTCTTTGGGGATTGTTATGAGTGTTTTTTTGCAACCAATCATGAAAGGGCATCCTATAGCATAAAGTAAGCTCCTTTGATTTTAGTTTTTCAAGCACAAACTCACATAAGATGGAGGGAAAGATGGAGAAATACCATTTGGGCTTTGGGAGATCCATCAAGCGCAAGCTTCTCAAACAGACTCTTGGCCCTGGTGATGTTCTGGGTCACGTAGTCTCCAAACAGCATGGCATAGGCCACTTTCTCTGTTGCTTTGGTGTGGCCTTTCGCAGAGATCTTCAGAAGTCGTTCGTATGCCCTGGAAAGCAATAAGAAGAGTAAGATTATTAAATACTGACTAAGATAGAGCAACATAATACGTTACTATTGAATGATTTGTGAATAATCCGCTGGGATGTTGCATTACATCACAATATAAACTTTTCAGTGATCAGTTTATGCAAGCTCTGATATGCATAAAAGGAGTCCCCCCACTTCCCTGCAGAAATAGAACAGGGAAGCCGTTTGTCAAATCTTGTCAAAATCTACCAACAGTACATCAAAATGATCTCTGCACTGATTTGCCACAGTCAGACGACAAGACTTATTTCAAGACAAACTGAAAGATTTCAGTGGTGCTACACCAGTGAGGACAAGTAAATGCCCACAACAACAAAAATGGTTTGCATTAGCACAATAGCACCTACCACAGATGACCTCAGAAGTCATTAGAATTAATCCTACACAGATCCAGTTAGGAACAGAAACCGAGCTTGGCCTAAGCAGCCTTCTGCTACTAGCGGAGGAGGCGGCAGACCCAGTCACACACACTGTGACAAAATTTGGTGGCATTGCAAAAAAAGAGGGGAATAGGGAAGGAAAAAGGAAAAGAAGACTAGAAAACAAATGAGGGGAATAAAACAAATGACAAGAGAAGAATAGAGAAGACCTACTCTTTTTTCTGGCTCTTGCGGTTGGTGCTGTTAATCATCCGGATGGCAGACTGGTAATGTTCTTCAGCCTCCTCGGCTTGCCGTCTCTGCTCCGCTTGCTCCTCCGCTGTGAAAGGTGAAGGGTCAAAGGTTCACAGACAGTTTGTGGTTTAAGTACTCAATCAACTCAAGACTGAGGGAGTGCCAAAGGGAATGGTTGGCAGGTAGTGCCCAGAAGCAGGCGTTAGAGGTGTGTTAAATCCATATTACTACTGCCAAGTCCTTTGGAGAGCTGTGAGAAACAGCTATCAGATTACACCTGTTAAATTTTACTTTGTGAACCCACAAGTTTTCACCAGACACTGAGCTTTAACCAATCAGCTACAATCAGCTGCCAGGTCACTCATTTATTCAGACAGCAAAGAGTCTGAAATAGTTAGAAACTTCTTCAACATCAGACCATCCTCATACATAAAATATCTGCTATATACACCAAGCACTCACTTTCACAGAAACCCCATTTCTTGTCGGCGTCGTAATCGTACGTGGTGGCACACCACAGTCTGCCGTCGCGCCGGCCCTCGGTGGTGCAGTCATCATACTCCTTGCCCATAAAGCGGAAAGGGAACAGGCAGAGCTCCCCTGAGGCTGTGCCCCCAATCACCACAGGAACTACAGCAGCAGAGAGCGCAGGTCACCAGATGAAACTGAACACACATACAAACGCTGGATATCCAGCAACGCTACTCTGAACTCATCCAAGCAGAACAACAAGAGAGATGGGGTCTTTGACATGTATAATATACAGAAACAGAGAAACTGAGTAGTATATGCTAGTACATTTCATTCGTAACAAACGGTTAGTTACTTTAGTCATCTAGAAGGAAATTTGAGAAAGCCACAGAATCACAAGTACTTTCTTCTGATTCCCAACTTCCTAACATCCAAATGCCATTAAACACCTTTGAACAGTCAGGCCATTAAGTTGACTATTCTAAGGAGCTCAGCTCTTACTCTCTTTGGGTTTTTCTTGGGGAGGGGAAGGCTGCTCTGGCAGGTCCTCCTTCTCTTCCACATTCAGCTCTGGTGCTCTGCCTCCAAGGTTCTGCTGCTCCGTTGGGGGTGGCTCGTGTTGGTAAACTGACTGTCCTGCTATCACACGGGCTCCTACGGGAACCTTATCATCCTCCTCCTCTTCTATGTTCTGCTGTTGAGAGAGAAGGAAACATCTTATGCATGCTAAGAAGGTGGCTTTTGCATAATGAAAATGTAAGGTAATGTAACACTACCTGTGTAAGGGAGAAAATATAACTAAACCAATATGCCATTGACCATTTAATCTGGCATCTTACCTTAATATCTGGCACTTCAGTATCTTCAGCCTGCAGCTCTGCAAAAACACATAAGTACAATAAAAAGAGTGAGTGAAAAAAACATCTCAGTGTTTACTGAGAGCTTCTAAACACTAACAAGATGCACAAGGTTTAAAGTTTAATGTTAACACTCTAAACACACATATGGGTCATTACGCATGCAAGCGCACTAAGGTACTCAGCTTGATACTTGTCTCAAAGAAAACAAAAGCTAATCTGCAAATTCTTTTTGGTAACGCTGCATTCAACACTTACCAGCTGTTGTCATAAAAATGACAACGATTAGAAGTTGACAGATCCTCGACGTCTTCATTGCGGAACATCCACCAAGCCCTTTAACAACGAGGACAACTACGACAAGCTAAATAGGTTAGCTGGTTAGCTCTATCAGCTGATCATTGACTTTTCTGTCCTATTCCATTGGAGTAGTTAGCTATCAATACCTAGCTACGACAGTTGTCCCGCATGAGGTAGTAGCTATAACGTTACCTGACGTTCAAGTGATCACACAACCTGCATAACCAGCGTCTCTAAACATATCTAATGTCAGTTACTTATGTCAAAGCCATTGTTATTTGTAAAATGCTGACCATAAGGTTAATTAACTAATCCTTAAGAGAGCTGCTAGTAGGAGTCAACACAACGCTCTTCACGACTCAAGACAGTGAGCAAGCTAGTACGTTAGCTACCGCTAGTTAGCCTATATCGTTCCACAAACAAAAGCCCGCACGCGCTCCACGACCGTCTCAGACTCTTGACATTGAGTGCGTTGCATTGAACAGAAACAAACAAAAGATGCCACTGTACTACCTTGGCTGTAAAACTTAAATAAACAATGCCTACAGACACGCAAGGTCTTACTCTAGTTTCCGATAGCTGACCAGCCACTAGCCCTTTCACACACCATTTCCTAATCCTCTGATAGACCAATTGCAAAGCGTATTCACAAACCGTAGCCAATCATTGGAGGTTAAACTTGCCTTGTCCAATAGAGTATGCACACACAGTTGACTACTTGTAAACGCGTTACAATGTACACGACAGCTCCTTTGAAGTTAAGGAAACGCCTTCCAAAATATAATCGACCCACCAAAATGACACTTACGAAAAGCTGTGAACTGTGAGGGTTCTAAATCGCCAACTTTGTAAGGCATGTGCGTGTATGTACTAGGTTGTCGTTTTCGGCTCTATTGAAAATTTACAAAACTAATACACAAAAAACATAGCGTAATTTACATTGTGTTTAAACTACCAGTGCATAATGAAACGCATACATCAAAAAGAAAACATTTTTTGGGGATTCTGATTTTGAAGTAGTGCAAAGGAACAAATGTTAATACAATGCCACTTCTCTTTTGCTTTCAGTCACCCTTCCAATAGCAAACTGTCTGAATACTACAGAGTTGTTACATTGCACTGTCTACCACATTACCAAATTTAACTCATTAGACCCTGCTTGGATTGATGACTTTATTGAAAAGCAGCAGTACTGAAGTCGATTGCCTTAAATGTGCATGTTTTGTCATGTTAAGGGTTATTAACAAGTATGATTAAAAACTCTTAATTGACCAATAATGTACATCATACAACATTCATGATAATTCAAAATAATTTATGCAATACATTTGTTCAGTACATTAATACTAAATCTCTTCTTTTTACAATTTAACAGGGTTGTATTTTTCATATTAAGTACATGACCAATTGCTTCTGACAAGTATTAACACAGACAGTCTTTGTAAACAGTCTGCTGTAAATTTGGCATTCGTTTTCAAAAGCAGGCTCATTTGGTAAAAAGAACAGGACTGTCATGAGAGTCCTCTGATGTCCAGGAAATGTAAACACCCCCCAAAAAACACAAACATATAATTACATTCAAAATACTCTGGATAGTTAAATTACACAGCAAGGTCACATTTAGAAGTATCAATGCCAAACAAACTGTGTTCTCTTTAAAAAGTGTGAAAGCTTTGACCCTTGAAAAGCCTTTTGTATTTTTTAGAGACAAACCTTTCCACCATCTCAGTCAAAATAAAGTTAACTCATTACAGGGTAGTCCTACATTTACGCTAGCTGGTGCTGGAAATATGGCCATCAAGTCAGATGGCTATGGCTACCATCAGAATCATCCTTATGAATATGTCGTCCCTGTTGCCTGGGTTGCTCTGAACAAGAGCAGAACAAGAGTGTGTGAGTCTGAATCTGTGTGCATGTGTGTCTGGGCTCTTCTATGAATAGAAGTGAGTCTGTGTGTCACAAGTTGAATCAGTAGAGTCGGGCTCCGAACCCAAATGTCTGCTTGATGCTCTCAAAGTAGTATCTCTGCCATCCCTCTTTGGTCCTATCCTCCTCATTGGTGGGGACGCCTCTAGCCTCCAGGTTCAATTCGGTCTCGTCCCCTTTGTCCTTCAGGATCAAGGTCACATTGGCATAGTGCTCTGACAGTGAATGAATGAGAGTGACTTAAGATGGATGGAATCGGTTCAGGATATATTTATGATGAGTGTGGACTGAAATTCCACTACATTACTACAACAACACGGCTTATGCACTGGATTTTGAAATGCCATCAGCTTTGAGGTTAGACTATGCTAAGGCTATGATTCTCAACTCAGTTCTATATTCTGAATCAAAATCTGAAGTATTATTCGACTTATACATCACCAGTAGTAAGTAGTACCAGGTTTACAAATAAAAGTGGTTAATAGACTAAGGCCATGTACACATTAAGCAGGATAAATCTGAATATGCATTATTATTTATCCAGTTAGCCATTCTGTACACACTAATACGGCATATTCCAACACCGAAAACGATGCTTTTTGAAAACTATCACTGAGGTGGATAAATCTAAAACGAAAATGGAGAGGTTCAAGTACAGTGACATTCGGTTGCCATGACGCTGAGGAAAGTTTATGCTCGAGATTCTACCGTAACAATCACAACAATAAATACAGAACCGGAATTTTTCAATAACAGCAAATTCTGAAATATGATCATATAAATACGACAATGTGGACGGGGATAGTTTTAACTACGGATACGCGTTTTTATATCTATCCGGCTTAATGTGTACATGGCCTTATTTGATTTGTTCTTAAATTACATATTCTAATGCTATATAAACAATGTGGCAAACACTGACCATGAAGCACACAGTAAGTTGTATTTAGCAGGGTACTAAGGCCACACCAATAAAATTAGTTGGTTCTCGGATTCGCCGCTTGAAAAAAATGCAAAATGAAATGAAAATAAAATTGAATTCGAACTCACACGAACATAAAAAAACACTGTGGCTGAAAACAGCATGCAGCGTTCACGTGACGTCGAAAACCAATCAAATCGTGCCTTTCACTTCAGAGCGCAGGAGACAAGAGACATGATATGAGGAAAGATGCCGGTGGAAGGGGATCCTGCTAGGCCAGTGTTTGCAATTATTACACAGAATGACAGAATTATGAATTGAATTTTCGTACATTGCCTAAAACCTGCATGACAAAAAGTGTGCTGTGAGGTGTGAAAGTTAAGTTTATCAATTTCATGTCTGTTTGCTTGAGGTGTGTGACGGTGTGCCAATGAACATTAACTGTGAATGTGCTAATTTACCTTCAGAACATTTTTTTATTTTTATATATTTTTCCTGAAAAAATCAGAGAAATATTTTTATTGGTGTGGCCTAAATGTATTTTACTTGCTGGTAGATACAGAGCAACAGTTGTGTGTTTCACTAACATATTGTTGTAATGTTTCCAAAACATACAAAGGCAAAACTATGCATCATAGAGAGCACCCTTATGGAAAAAAAAGATATTTTAACAAACGCAGTGTCCAAACTGGTGCAAACTGGACCATACAGTGGAAAAAAAATGCCGTAATTTAGATACTGCAGTGCAATGTTTTTTTTTTGGTAAGGTGGGGATAAAAGCTAAGGGCCAATGAAGCACAATCTTATCTGTGTGATCAGAAAACAAGCATGCTCAGTGCAAAGCTGCCACCTACCACACGGCCATGTCTTAAATCTCCATTTCATGACTATTTTTTCATCTGGTACCTGGAGAGATAAACAAACAAACAAACAAACATCAAACATGTGTAAAATGTCTCATGACTAGTGCTCTGCTATTATCATCTGGCATTATCAGAGCATCCATGGCTATTTAGCTGGTATGATTCAGTGTGAGCTGTCAGAATATGGGAATGGCATTCCCCGAGAAGCCACCTCCATTCCTTACCAACTCCACAAACTCCCCGCACACATTCCCGTCTAGGAGCCGGAACTTCCCTCCTCTCTGGTTCTCCACGACTGCATCGGCATGCGTGAAGGCTCGTACCATCTGTGTCAGTGAAACAACAGACACCATCATCATCATCGACTCTGGGGCTGCTGGATACAATGCATCCATATCCATATCACGTCAGGTCACCACAACAGCATCAGGGAGATCCTCACCTCGGGGTGAATAAAGACTCTGTAAAGCTCCTCTGGAGGCGTGCGGAAACGGTCCGTCAGGCTAAATTTGCAAGTGGGGATCTTCACTCCCGCTGCACTTGTTGAAGAGGCTGAAGTAGAGGAGCTGGTCTGAAAAGAAGAAGAGGCTTAGATGTTACGATTTTCTGACTAAATGGCAAAAAAAAAAAAAAAACGTTTCATTCTTAACTTTTCATTCCCATGTTGTAGGAGTAGCCACAAAGTCAATGCTCTGAAAATTAAAGATGTGTAAATATTTTTTTAAGCTTTATTTATAAAGGGGTTTGCCATTCAATACACAATAAGTGTGAAATAAGGACAAATCGCTATAATACTTTTATATAATCTCACAATAAAGCAACTAAGAGACAACAGCTAACTGTAAAACAAGACTGACAAATGGCAGCAACTTCAGTGTATCAACATGTACTAAGCATACAGTGGACAGTGATGTTTTAGGCCAGGTGACCATTACATAGTTTGCAAACAGGTCGGAGGTTTGCAAATATTTAGCATGAAGTCATTTAGTGTCTATCTAACCTCATTTTAAGTTTTAATGATTCAAATGGATTGCAAGCTTCATTTTCAGTAGAATTAATTGCCCTGCTAATAAGGAGGGGCAAAACTAGCAATCCTAATGCTGGGATTGAAAAGCCTGAAAGAAATAACCGCAAGACTTGATTCAACAAACGAATTAAGCCAGTCAGCGCTAAATATAGAAGCTGCAATAACGCTTGGCCACAGCCACAAAAAGAAAAAGTTCCACCCAGCTGAAATTCACTGCGTGTTCAGCACTGACCTAAGACATGAGTTCCACAATGAGAGACCACTGACCTGGGACATATCCACTTTGACTTTGGGGGCTGTTTGCTGCTGTTGCTTTTGGCAGGGCATTCCATTAGCCGTAGGAAGGATCATGCCTTGTGTAAACTCTGAATATGGGATAGATCCGTGTTAAAATCAAAGCCAAAGTAAATGTCATATTTATTGTATTTTTCCACATATACTAGACATTGAAAGAAATAAAAGTATTGGCCCAAATATAAGACGACCCCCTTTTCCGAGATCATTTTAGTGGGGAAAACAACGCTTTTTTGATAATGCTGGTTATAATTTATTTGAAGAAAAAAAAATTTAGGAGGCTTTTGTTTTTTATATTAAATATAACAAAAAATAGGCTAAACTGCAGGCAGCCTTCAGCTGTCTAAATTGAAATCTGTATGCATCTTTCCACAGCCTATTGAATATTTTTTTTCAGAGAAGTTAAAAAATGGGAAATGCAATAAAGAACCATAGGCTATGAATTGACCATAGGCCCTACATATCTGCATTAGTCTAGTTTACAACATGAAAGCACTGAAACAATGAAAACAGTAGTGCAAATTGACCTCTTCTGCTACTTAGCATATAACCTGGACGACTCCTTACAGACGTTGTCTACCTCGCTAACCAGGCAAGGATTTGTCTGCAACAAAGCGAAAGTCCATTGCACCGCATCATTATTTTACACCCCCCGAGACTAGCTTTGAATTAATTTGTGGAAGCGGCTGCATTGAGGCCCGCGGCAAAACTTTCTTTGACAATTAGCATTTTTAAGCCGTTTTTTCTGGGCTCGCTACCGACAAAAATTGCACCCAATGACCCCATATTGTCTGGCTGCTTGAGAGTTAATAGAGTATTCGGCTACATTCACTACCTTAATTTTAAAATCCACTATTTTATCTAGTCCGCAAGTATAAGACGACCGCCTTTTTAAAGAGATATTTTTAGAACAAAAACCTCATCTTATATTCGGGCCATTACGGTATATTTCTTGCCCTTTCTTTCTCCCACTGAGAAAACACATGATAAAACCCTAAAGCCATTAAGAACCATAAAATCTAAACCAAGTTTCAAACACTACACACTGGAATCAAGTGAGATTTAGTTTTTGACAGGGGAGGACGGTTCATTTTTACTGCTACATGCTAGAGCTACATTCATAGTAACTGCAGGTTACTGCATAGCCAGAGTCCTCACCTGTTTTCAGAAGGCCGATGTAGCTTCCTAGAGCGATGCGGACCTTTTTCTCTCCCTCCTTCTTCATGAGGTCAGCCAGAGGTGTTAGGGGCTCATCTTTACCAAGTGAAACACTGATCTGCAACATTCACATTACAATAGACAGCATTAAAACACACATAGGTTACGGCTTGAAACCTGGTCAACCTAGTCATATATGTAATACCTATACCCTAAATCAGTTAAGTGAATCATTTGACATGTAAGTACACATATTTAGATATTATCAGACAGTCTGCATTGCCAAAGTTCATCATGCTTCTACAGAAGATCCTGTTTCCATTTTACACTTACATCCAGTTCATCCATGTCATTCTCATCAGACAGATTTGGAACTTCAACACTCCCTTTGTATTTAATTCCACTGTTTGTTGTTCCTGTGAGGGAATTAAAGACCAATGTTTCACAGTGCAACAGAAAGTTAAGCATAGAATGGAGCTCCATGTGCGTCCAGAATTACATGGCCATGATGACAAATAAAGGCTCTGTAACTAAACAGAAGCATTCTGAAAATTTTGCTATCGTTCTGTTGATGACTGTGTTAGTTTAAAGGTCATAACAGCATATTAAAATGTTACCATCTTTTTTTGTTCTTTGATCTGTGATGTGCAACCAAACCAAACTACAATACCAAACTATAATACCAAGCCTCACTCATCTATTCTGTTCAGAGAGTGATAAAGCAGCTCTCACCCGTTGAAAGAAAAAACTGCTGAAATATCCTTTGTCTAGAAATGCAGATTCATCATCTGACAAATGCAACAATGACTCTAGCAATATGTATGGTCCAAAACTCACCTGTCCATGTGGCTTTTATGTTCCATTCATAGAAGAAAATGAGTTTGCCTTTGCGATTGTTAATTGAGGCCTCTCCATCCAGCGTGTCGACTGCTGTGATTTCACAGGTCCCCTGGTCCCCTTCCACACGCACACTCATCAGCAGTTCCTTAAGCTTCTCTGTCGACCAGCCTGTTGCATCCCGCTCTGTCCTGTGATACCAAAAGTCCCATTGTTAGCCATCATAGACAATAGAGAGAATGGGCCTGAGGAGTCTTGATTTTTCACATCTATTGAATTTGCATTTTGTTGCATTTGCATTTTTTTTTATCTATCAGTCATTTTAGAAATTAACAAACATAGGATCTTTATGTGATTTACAAAAACACCTGTAGAGATATTGCTCATTATGGACCAGCCCTCTCCAATGTTTTATTTCTCATAAAAGGTAAAGATCTCTATCTCTAGCTGAACCTACTGTGCAATGAGTATAAAGGAAAGTTTCCTCTACAATCAATGTCCAGTACTTTTTTATGCATAAAACAGAATTAGGCTAACACTTTGTTCTATAAATTTAAATAATACAGAAGACAGCTATATTACTATATCTATGTATAGACTACTGAGGACTACGTTAACGGATCAAAATCTTTCAGAAATTATCGATCAAGACTTGTGAATCAGTTGGAGGACATTCTTCTGCGACTTGACGGTTTACTGTATGATGCTTACAGTAGACTTATAAAAAAAACAGTGCTAAGCTACATTTAGACCTACCATATCAAATGTCAAACATATCTACGACATGCTTGCATTCTAACGTTAAACAAATTTTACAAACACAGGTTCAACACTACCGACGTAGCGCTTAAACAAAATTCAAGTTTTTGGAGAAAGGAGCAGCAGTGTCTTCCTGCAGCGACCCATCTGAGCATTTACAAGTGTGAGAGTGACAGGCAGCTGTTCTTGGGTGTAGCCTATATATACACCCTATCTGTTTTAACCAGGCGGTCTTAAAATAGACATCACTTAACAACCCCCCTTAAAGAGCCATCCATATAACATTCAGTTGTGCCACTGTTTCTCTAAAGGGACAAGAAAAAGCAATATACAAAAGACTTCAGTCAAACCGAACACTTTAGGTAACGTTATGTTAGCGATGCTAAGCCACACCAGTAGATCGGGCAGGACAAGGATGGACTGAGCTTCGGTAACTGCTGCCCCATCTTACCAGTGCCAGTTGTTGACGTTGGTAGCATCAGCCCTCTCCTCCACAATCCAGCGTGGGTCGCCTTCTCCCCATTTGGCCATCTTGTCACAGAATATCTGTTTAGTTCACGTTACAAAGCCGGGCAACTATTATTACTGGTACTCATACATCTGACACCTCGAGATGTCTTTAAATGCTGCGAGGACTTAACCGGAAAGTTCTCGAAAATCCGAACTGTACAAATCACGCTGAGTAACGGTAACAGGCTAACCCCACACAACACCTAGCAGACTGGTCTGTCGATCAATAAATTAATTGTGAACCCGTACTTTTTGTTTAATTATTCCTTATGATGTGTTTGGTAATATCTTGGTAAACAATGAAATGTGTCGGTGACTACAGAGCGAATGTAAAGAGGCAACACGGCAATGGCAACGAGGCTAACAGTCCACAGACAAGAAAGCAACAAAGTAAGCCCGTGTTCTTCTTCCTTCATTTCGAGAAGAGTTGATAAAAATGCATTGTCGCCACCTACAGGTAAGGAGGGTGATATTCAGTCAATAAATGTATGATTTACAGCCATTCAATACCACTTTTCTACTGCTATGCAAATATTTTATTGTGTACAGTGTATTAGAGTGTATGTGCTTAGCAGCCTACGCTACAACAGTGATATCAAACATAGTTACCTTGCTGGGTTGATCCATGGAGTCAATTATAACAAAATACAGATACACTCCCCTCCCTGCAAGACAACTGCACCACCCGCCTCACCCGCAAACCCATCACAATTGTCAACGATGCAACCCACCCCGCACACTGTCTGTTCAGCCTCCTGCCCTGTGGAAAGAGATACAGAAGTCTCCGCTCCCGCGCCACCAGGCTCACCAACAGCTTTATCCACCAGGCTGTGAGACTACTGAACTCTCTCCCCTACCGGCTCCCAGCCAGCGGAACCACCAGACTGGCAGGAGTATAGGAAGACAGATTGGACTCCACCCCCACCCCCAACTCACACACTCCCCAACAAGGAAACAAACACTCTGAACCAAGAACCAAAACAACACTCTGGACTGAAAATAACTACCTCTACATTGCAAATTACACACACCTGCTACTATATATTCTAGTATTCTTTTTTACCACTATATATACCACTTTTTACCACTATTTTTACCACTTTTTTACCACCATTTATATTTACTACTACTGCTGCTACAATCTTGTGTTGCTAAGACAACAAAACAACACTGCTGGAACACTTACTTTATGTTATGTCTTGTCTATATATACTGTATGTTACCTAAGTATAATGCCTTAAGCCTACTTGCACTTTTTTTTACTTAACATTACCTTATTGTTTAAAATTGTTTTTTTTTGTGCATCTGCACTTTATTGTTGTCAACGTCTACGCATGGGACAAGTGTGAAACGTAATTTCTATTCCTTTGTATGTCAAGTACATGTGAAGAAATAAAACAACAAATAAAACTGACTTGACTTGACTTGACAAACATAGCCTATATATAGTGAAATAGTGACTACAGAGATGCCTAGTGAATACAATTTAATAGTTTATTTACTGAATTTGTATTTGTTGCTCACCGTGTGTTTGCATAGGTTACAAATACCATTTTTTAATGGTTGAGTTGAGCATTCACACTCTTTGGACATACAAAGAGAACCAGTGAAATGATATGGCTGTGCATGGCTTCATTTGTTGTTGCCATGATGCAGAAGGAAGATTCTCTCTCTCTCTCTCTCTCTCTCTCTCTATGGAGCTGAGTGTGGAGTCTCTGGCCCTCCTGTATTGGAGTTGAAATTGCTCATCTTTGTATGAGGCCCAGCTGAATGCTGTGCCAGGCCCTCAAGAAACAGCAGGGCCCTCTAAAAACTGAGTAGAAAGAAAGGGAGCAGACAGTACCACACTAAGAGAAGGACATCTCAAACCGCAAAGCTCCCCCTAATTAATTATGGAGTCATTGTGGTTATAGTAAGTGTGTGTGTGTGTGTGTGTGTGTGTGTGTGTGTGTGTGTGT